>JALIZH010011973.1:0-7500 GCA_030522465.1 Rhipicephalus appendiculatus
ACACTCGACTACGAGGTTGTCCCCGACGGCATTACGAACTCTCAACGGCGCCGTGCGCGACCTGGAAGTCGTCCATGTCGTGCGCCTCAAACCGTTTTACGTGCGTTAGTGAACCTGAGGACTCTCCTTTTTTCATTGGACTTTCTTGCTTGTGCTTATTGTCTATTGTGCTTTCTTGATTTATTTATTGTTGCATGCATTTTCCCCCCCCGTGTTCAGTTTTAAGCATCGGGACGATGCTTTTTTCAGAAGAGGGGCATTGCCACGCGCGTTTCTTTCACTGTATTCGATTTCCGCCCACAAAGACTATCAGCAGTACTCGGCGCAGACCGCGCCTTATTGTTCAGAAGCTTCTCGCTTGTAGTAGATCGTTCTGTTAAGATTGCACGCAAGACGCTAACACTCAAGATTATTCCAGAGCTTCCGCGACGACTAGTGATAAGGCTAGAATGTTCGACGCGTGCGTTATAAAAGCCGGCGCGTTCCAACGATGTACAGTTGTTGATCGACGGCCGACGCTCCGTTCGCCGCTATCTGTGCCAGTGTGCATAGCTGTAATCTGACTTTACGTTTCACGGCCACAAGTTCGGCCAAATAAACAGTTTCTTCTTTGACCCGCTCACTTTGCCTTCGTCGACGTCACGACCACGTGACAATATTGACGGCAGGAAAGTTTGCCCTGTTGAACATTTTAACAGCGGTGCTGTTTAAGCCGGGCTTAAGGTGTAATCCGCGGACTGGAAAGAGAAAACAAGTATGTGCTACACAAAGCGGGTATATGCCAAGAAGCTCCTGTCATAGCGTAGTCAGGCATAGTATAGTGCAGGGGGTCTCAAACTCAACTCAGCCAGCGGGCCGCAGTCACGCAATTTAGTTCCTCAAGGGCCGGCGTAGTGAAGAAGGTAAAAGCGGGGCGGTGGGGGGGGGGGGGGGTCGAACACAGTTTGCCAGCAAACGTTGCCATCCCATATGGCATATGCAAGTCATTTCTAAAGAAGATTTTATGCCAGGATTCCAAAATTATGTCGAGATACTGATCTCCAACATTGACTCAAATCTCAGTGCCGATTCAGAAATATAATTTTTTTCTTTCACGGTTACGTTTCAAAACAAGGTGAACACATGGGATGCCTCACGAAGACTATGTAGCTCATAGGCATGAGTTGTTTAAAGAAAATAAATACAATAATAAATAAATAAAATATACTTAAGAAAATAAATACAATGGGGGGCGAAGATAGTCATGTGCGGGTCGCGGGCCGCAACCGAGAGCCTCGCGGGCCGCATGCGGCCCGCAGGGCCGCGTGTTTGAGACCCCTGGTATAGTGAAACAAAGCGGTAGGAAAGCAACGTGAAGGGAATGATGAGTGGTGTGAGTCCGGAGGAATAAAAGACGACAGGAGAGGGGTATGGCCTAATCTTGTGCAGTATAATTTAGCAAGGGGGATATGAAAGGATACTAAGGGTGAGAAGGACATATGTGAGTGTAAAAGAGGATGGAAAGGAGGACGTAAAGAGGACTGATGTGAAGGTAGGAGGAGTGAAGAAAAGAAGGAATGAGGGCAATAAAGAAGGAGATAAAAAGATACAGATCAACGAAAAAGAAGACGAAAAACTGCATCTGCGTTTGCCAGGTGGTGGCATTTGCTTGCCTAGCCTAGTTTGGGAAATAGCGCAAAGCATGGCGTAAACAGAAAGACAAAGAGAAAAATAGAAAGAACGAAAGGGAAGAAAGACAGGAAGAGAAAGGAAGATAGAAAGAACGAGAAAAAACCGCCAGGCCTGCGCGGAACTCGCAGCACAGCCACAGCGAAAGCTGGGAGAGCGGCCTTTCTAGGGCCTTTTTTAAACATTCTTGGGGCAACTACAACAACCGCACTTGCATGGTACCCACTACGCTATAAATCATCATAATTTTTGTGTAGTGGGGAAGCGTCTACTATGCCATTCTTCGTCATTCTTCAGAAAAGCGCGGCGCCCGCTACACTCTTGTAACGAATTATGTGCACTTTGTAGATGCTGTGGCTGACGACGATGAAGAATTATGCGACAGGCTTCGCATGCTGTGACGCCTGGTTCTTACTTTTACTGCTCTAAAACGCTTTACAACACACGTTAACGCGATTCCTTACCCGATATGAAGCTTGCCTAGGGTCAGTTTGCACCGCAGTTTCAAGCAGTTGCGTAGCTCAGTGGTAGAGTGCTGGGCTGCCTCGCAGAGGGGACCGGGTTCGATTCCCATTCTGTCACAGATGTTATTTTTTATTTATTTAGTTTTTTCTTATTTCGTGCGATATTGGTTACGGACACCGGCGGCGGCGGCGGCGGCGGACAACTACGGCGCAGAAACGACCCTTGTTGTGATCTCATAACAGGCTTTCGCTGTAAAAGGAATGCATAAAGAGAGAAAGAAAAAATAGAAACCAACCCATAAAGAAGTCAGAAAAACATGGCTGATCCCTCCATCGTAGGATTCGGTATAACACGAAAGTTAAAAGGTGTATTCACAGAGGTAGTGCTTATTGGGTTGTGATATACAAGAGGTTGTACAATATATACTGGTGCTTGGCAGCTATAGCACTGTTTTACGTGGAGGCACCCACGTTGACGCCTAGTGGCACATCTCCATCGCGACGACTAACGCCCTTTATGATGACTTAAGCGTTGTGCTAAGCTGATGTTGCTAACATATACCTGGACACAACGTATCGTGAATCCCGCGCAAAGATGACACCAACAACCACATAATAAACACTGCTATTCGAGATGCACTTCTTTAAAGCGTCGTCAGTTAAGTAGAGAATTGGCAGGTTTTACTCCCGAGGAAAATAGCGTGCACACCGTGCCTGTGAACATGCATACACGCCTATAATACGCCTTTGCTCCGGCATACACTACCACATAGCAGAAGTTTGTAGCTTGAGCCTAAAGGCGCACAGGCGTTCCACGTCCCGCTGGCCTGTCTCGCTTCAACAAAGCACGACATTGGCCCGTCGACATCGTTGCCTTCCTGCAGCGCTTATAGCAGCAGTTTTATTAGTCGGTGCTATCGCATTCCATGCATTCGGCGGCGGAGAAATACCGTGAGTGCGTGTGGAAGCTGTACGTCTCCGACAACAAAGCCGTCCGCGCTAACACGACGCGAAAGGCGAAGAACGTAACTGCGTCTAGGGCGACTCCCTGATGCCAGCGCGGCCAGTGTTCCTCGCTGGTATCGGGACGCTTCAAACATGGCCCCCAAGACTGCGAAATTTCGGAGGTCATGCTTTGACTACGTGCTCGACGAATCATTCCCTATCACTACTAGTAGGTGTCATGACGCATTACTTATCTTCATCGTGCACAGTTGGTGGCACCGCCCCGCCTCACCTAGCCCCGCCGCCTGAAAACCATGTGCGAGAGAATGTGAGAAAAATATAAGGCGCACTAGTGTAGTGTTGTGCACGTGCCTCGAGTAGTTAGTCTTTTTTTGTCTTCATAAAAAAGGTAAGCCTCGGTAGCTTAGCCATTACACAGCCGGGCGCCTATCGTCGCGGGCCCGAGGAGTCGCAAGTTGGATTCCCGGCAACGAATTTTTTTTTATAGTTTTCTCTTTGGCATTCGTTAGCGCCCATTTTGGTCAACGTCATATCCGAGACTGAAATACGCCACTGACTTGTTGATGGACCCCGACATAAAACCCCTTTGTGTTATAAACAGAGATATAAGAGAAAACGAAATAGTAGACGAAGAAACAGAAAAAAAAATAAAGAAAACGAAAACTTCCCAGCTTCGCACTTTCTTCAGGCTTGGCATCGCTAGTGCGAAGTTGCCTGAATTTTTCAGGCAGTACTTCCGCATCCGATGGGCAAGAATGCCTGTCATCGACGCTCTTGAGTTCGTAAAAGAGACATACTGCGAGGTCGCGCAACTTGAGAGCAGTCACCTTGCGTACATGTTTGTAAGCAATGAACATGCTATTTCGTGCGAAATTCTTAATTAAGCTCAGTGGTTTGCAGTACAATTATTTGTCGAAGCAGATTGACGAGCGTCGTAGGCTCCTAACTGTCACTGACTAAAGTACCAACCTATGCGCCACGGTGGTATAGTGGTTACGGCGCTCCACTGCTGACCCGCAGGTCGCGGGATCGAATGCCGGCCGCGGCGGCCGCATTTTCGATGGAGGCGAAAATGCTTGAGGCGAGTGTGCTTAGATTTAGGCGCATGTTAAAGAACCCCAGGTGGTAGAAATTTCCGGAGTCCTCCACTACGGCGTCTCTCATAATGATGTCGTGGTTTTGGGACGTAAAACCCCAACAATTATTATTATTATTATTATTATTATTATTATTATTATTATTATTATTATTATTATTATTATTATTATTATTATTATTATTGAAGTAACGACCTCCGCCAGGAATGGCTGACAGTCGGGGTATTTCGCCTGCACGCCACAAAAGAGAGAGTTGTAGCTGGGTCCTGTGTGGCAGCTGGGTCACGTGATGTAGTGCTTACCCGCATCTTCTGCGCTGGTGGTTCAGAATGTGCCGTGAATTGGGAAAACGAATAGGGTGCCTTGAACTCTCGTGATGGTTGCACTAGGAAGTCGTGATGCAATTATGGTTGGTCACTATGTACAGCCCATCAAGGTAATGGCGTGGAAAAAAGAGTTGAAGGACGCTTGAGCTTCGTATTCAGGAGTAGAATGTGATAGCGTAATTGAGCCCTCTTCACATCGCCTGCACAATCGCTAGCCTAGCTTCGCTTGTCGGTGGACGACTGAACCGTGTCGCAAGTACAGGAACGTCTGTGCACCTGTAAACTAGCCATTTCAAACTATACAAGAATGCCTGCTTCAAGTAGAGTTGCGAAGGGCCCACTACGACATAATTCTTTCTTTCGCAAGTTGCCAACTTGCCCGCTATGTGGGCAATACGCGCTGTTATTGATGATGATAATTAATTAGGTGTCTCTGCTTTTATTTGACGGGCCTATAAACCAACCACTCCTTGCGCAATTCACATGTTTTGACGCCTTGTATGGTTTCATGCTTCTGCCACGCAATAATACAGATGTTAATAACACTGCGCGGACTACACAGCATTCATATGAGGTTTTTTTTCCGAAGCAATTTTGCGCACGGGATCAAGCTTTACAAATAATGAAAAAGAAATGACAGTGGCTTTGTGGTTGAACACCTGCCTGCTTGCGGCGCGGAATAATAATATCTGGGGTTTTACGACCCAAAACCACGATATGATTATGAGAGACGCCGTAGTATTGGGCCGGAAATTTTGACCACCTGGTGTTCTTTAATCTGCTCTGACATCGCACAGTACACGGGTCTCTACCATTTCGCCGCCATCGAAATGCGACCGCCGCGGCCGGGATCGAACCTGCGATCTTCGGGTCAGCAGCAGAGCACCGTAGCCACTGATCCACAGTGGCGGACCTGCGCAGAAGTCCGGGGTTCAATTACCACTCGAACTGAATTTTCTTTCTTATCTTTTATTACAACAGAACTGTTACGGTCGAGGTTTGCTGTGTGTCGCGGGTTGAAAATTATGATAATCATGAAAGGGCAGTCGCTCAGCCACCGCAGCAGCAATCAGGTATAGGTGGTTAACAACAGAAGCTCCCTAACTTTAACCCAATAGTGTTATAGAGCTTGTTTCGCAAAAATTCCAGTGTCTGCGTCGGTGTCTGCGTCTTTGGTAGTGAGGGGAAAAACCATCATCTAGTCCGTGATCGAGAAATCGAGAACGATGCAAATAAAGTAAATAATAAGAAATTTCGGTTCGAGCTAAAATTGAACCCGGGCCGTCTGCGTGACTAGCAGGTGTTACAATGCAAATACAGATCGGTAAAATTAGAAGAAAACAGGCCATCAGTCCAATTAGGACTGATGATGTCAATTTAAAATGGTTTCAGTTCTGCCAGAGGTTCTATCCTCGACAGCCGTTCGGGTACGCGCTCCTGTAATTTTCACCATCTCAATGAATGCAGACATGCTTTGCCTGAAATAAAGTCTTGCTGGCTTAGCGTCTGGGTCGAAGTAGTATACAGCACAAAGCAACGCTGTTGTTTGGAAGTGCTTCGAAAGAAACGCTATAGGACTGTTATGTAGTGGAAGGAGTCTCAGAAATGCATGTAATATTGAGTGGCAGAAGCGTAGAACCACGCCAGGCGTCAAGACATGTGAGTTGCGCAACGAGTGGATGTTTTAAAGGCCCACCCATTACGAAGCACTCAGACATATTTAATCGACATCAGCTGCAAAAGATTCAACAAAGTGAGCAGCTGCCTAGGTGCGCGTGTTGCCTCACGGACGCGTAGCGGGCCATTCGCTCATTCGACACAAGAAGAATTATGGCGTAGTGGGCACTTAACTACTGTACATGGCCTTCTAGGATAGTTTGAAACGGCCATTGTTACGCGCGCGCAGTCGTTCGTTTCCTTAAGGATGGTTGGGGCACGCACCGGGAACAGAAGCGAGGCTAGCAGATGAGGCGGCGATGTGCACGGGGCCCGATTACACTATCGCGTTCTAGTCTTGAAGGCGAAGCTAAAGCTTCCTGCAAGTATTGTTCCGTCAATTTTTGGTTGACCAGAGTAGTGAGTAGTGAGATTTGCGCATTTTCTGCGGCACACACGCGCTAGAAGAGATAGCAAGCATAACCATGTATGGTATAGCAAGGGGTGGGAAAGAGACAGGTGAGAGGGTAGAAGCCTAGCCAAGTAGGGCCAGCTAGGTGCACAGCAGTTCTGCTGTTACCCAGCCTTAGGCGACTTAGCGCACACTACACTAATTTTCGCATCTATCTCGAATTTTCGGTCACGGGCAACGATGATTTTTCGCTCACAACCAACGACGCAAACATCGGCATTTGCGCGAAAACAAGCTCTTCAACGCTATTGCTTTAAATCTTTTGCCTTATAAAAAGTTATCATGCTGCCACCTCGACCTCACGGCAACATCACTTCGTCAGCCGCTAATTATTACGAGTGTCTGTTGATATCGCCTACTGCTGACATGTGGCTCCCTTGTTCCCTTAGATGACGACGATGTGGATGCGCGCTTTGAAGACGCGGTCAGAGATGAGACAGGACACACATCTCTCTCATCTCTGTCAGCGTCTTCTAAGCACATCCACATCGTCGTCAAGCAGACCCAACTAACTCAACTAAGTGCGCTGTCTTAACTGGTCTCCTTGTTTTGTCCGCCAATTCTGAGATTCGTCCAACCTCTTTTAGGTGGTACCAATAGACTCCTTTCCTAGTATTACGGTTCCTGTCACTCGATTGGGCAAAGGTTCCCAGTACTTTGCGTTGTTGAACAAGCAAAACCAGCATCAGACCTCTATACTTCAGCCACGACAGTGAATACGGACTTGCTGTACTGCACAATGCGGTCGTTGTAGTTGCTGCTTTGATAATCTGGAGCTACGTTGATGTAGCGTGGGGAAACGACACATGGACTCGAGAAATCACCTAGGTAAAACAGAACACTTCTACTAG
>JALIZH010011973.1:12500-65458 GCA_030522465.1 Rhipicephalus appendiculatus
AGATACGTGAAGACCGGAGTGAAAACGACGACGTCGTCGAGGTGGCACAAGTACGTGTGCCATTTCAAGTTGTGCAGAATGGTATCCATGATGCGCTCAAAGGTCCCGGGTTCATTGTACAATCCTAACGGCATGATGTTCAATTCGTACAAGCTGTCGCGCGTGACAAAGGCTGTCTTCGATTGAGCGTCATACGACATGGGTACTTCTTTTTTAATTTAATTAACCTAAGGGCCCAAAATGGGCATTGCATAGGGGGGATGGATGTAACGATTCATATGAATATCCTAAAATTCCAATACAATCAAAAACAGGTAGGTACAATACTTCATATGAACTAGTACGACCTGATGTCAAAGGTGCAGGCATGCTGGTTAGGGAGAAAAATACAAATTGCTAGTAGTGCACTGCTTCTCAACTTACATCATCGTACAGCATTCCCTACGTTATACATAAAGTAAACTTACGTCGTGTGACCTGCATATTCAAGCATCATGACAATATGGGAAGGTTAGAATTCTTTTAATTGTTAAAAGTAATTATTAGTGCCTCAAGATTCTATTTTTTTTCCCGAACACGCCTAATCCTACAGTCTTCTATGGCCTCATTTAGAGCATACGTGAATACAGCATGGTTAGCTATATTACTTTCAGCTATATTACTTGGGAAATGATTCCATTCTGAAATGGCTAGATGTTGGCATAAAAACTCTAATAGGTTAGTACATGCAAAAAATTGTTCCACCTCAAATTTGTGATAGGCATGTCGAAGAATCTTTTGGCTAGTCAGATGCGTGCTTCAGAGAATGTACTAGGCTGGTGAAAGAGCTGATGGCAAAAGGTTAACAGGCATATTTTTCTTCTAGTGTGCAGTGGAATAAGACCTAGGTCCCACTTTCATTTTTTGATGCTTGATTGCTGTGAACAGTTGCCTGTAATAAAACGTGTTGCCTTGTTTCGCAAAGATTCTTATTTGTTGATGTACGTCTGGTGCGGATCCCACATAAATGAAGCGTACTCAAGTTTCGAGCGAGGTATGGTAGTGTATGCAAGAAGTTTAGTACTACTTTCAGCCTGGCGAAGCATACGATGAAAGAAGCCAAAAGATTTGCATGCTGCAGAAACACCCAAAGCCACATAATCTCGCCAGGAATAATTCGGGGAGAGATGGATACCTAGATTTGCTGTACTTTCTAAGGCTTCAAAATGAAGAATGTAAGTTTGCTTCGTAATTTCACTAGAAGTCGTAAATCTCATAAGCTTAGTTTTAGTAGTATTTTGAGCTCATTTTACAATCGAAACACCACCTTTCAACCATATATGTCATGTTGTAGCTTAACACAGTCAGAATAACAGACAGCTGAGCTAGTTGGTACGTATTCATTCTAAAAAGACAAGGCGTGCAAACACGGACGCAAGAAGGAAGTCAAGACACCACAAAGACCTACACCAAGGAAGTTAAGACAGCGTAAACGCTGTTTTTGGTGTCCTGACTTCCTTCGTGCGTCTGTGTTTGCACGCCTTGTCTTATGAGAATTAACACAGTAAGCATTACATCTTATCGGTCGGTACAAAACGCAGTCATCGGTATTCAACCGAATTTGCACATGCATACCTTGATGAATATTATTTATGTAGATGAGAAATAGAGTGGGTCCTAAAACAGAACGCTGGGCCACTCCAGACTTAACAAGTGAAAATGATGAAATACTTACGACGATTTATGCCAGTACCCTGGTCGCAAATCGAGTGATATACTCGCGGACAACTTTTCTTGGCAATGAAGAGAAAGCTACAGGGGCGGAGCTTCTGCACATGTACTACTACGCGAAGTAGTCCGGTATGGCATGCGTTCCGCACCGCTGTGGAAAGTGATGGCTATGCGCGATCAGCGTTTCATATCGACGCAGACGCTGCTGGGCGTTCGAGGTACACGCAAAAGGCGCGGCTTTCTCACGCGTTCAAAAATGCGTAGTGACAACGAATAAATTAAAAAAAATACGAATACCTTACTGGTGTGAGCTGCATTCTGTGTCAAAGAGCTACATGTAAAAAATAAAGGCAGTATGTTTCATATCTCACGTAGAAAATAAGGACACAATTGTAGGACTACATTCATAAGCGGTGCGATACGCGCGATTTGGCTCTGTAGCCTTCTCTGCATTGCCAAGAAAAGTTGCCCGCGAGTATAGCAATGTTGAAGATGAGTAGATATGAACATAGGTCGGCAAAGAAAAACGGAACTCACTCAGACTCTCTCAAGAAATATATCTTGCGCTTTGGAACTCACTCGGACTCAGACTCACCAAAATTTTCCTGAGCCGAACTCACTCGTACTTGCACTCATGAAAATTTTCTTCAACCGGACTCACTCGGACTCGAACTCACCAAAATATTACTCACCCGGACTCACTCGGACTCAGACTCACCAAAATTTTCCTGAGCCGAACTCACTCGTACTTGCACTAGGGCACTGCACGGGCCCGGGCCGGCCCGAAAGCCCGGGCCCGGCCCGGCCCGCGGGCCGGGTCGGGGCCGGGTAAGTAATTGTTAGATCGGGCCCGGGCCGGGCTCGGGCCCATGAGCTTCGGGCCCGGGCCGGGACCGGGCCTGGGTCAGGCCCGTATCAGGCCCGACTCCCACACACTGCCGGCAATGGCGCGTAATGCTGTTTGGCTTTGTTGTTTTTGGGCATTTAGCGTCCCGAACCTATTCAGGCTATCTGAGACGCTGCAGTGGAAGGCTCCGGGAAATTTATACCACCTGAAGTGCATTAGCGTGCACTGAAATCGCACAATACAAGACGTCGCGCATTTTACCTCCGTCGGTATGTTACATATAATTTCTGGATATTGTCTCATATATGTTCCCGCCATTATATTGAGTGAAACACGTACTTGGGTACCGTGTATCAAAAGAAATGGTATAGCTGAGCAGCACTGCGGCAAGAGTGAAGCAACGGTGCACTGCCCAGATTAGTGCATATAAGATGTGCCCATCGGTATGATGGGAAACATTTCGAGTATGCAGCTACGCTCGCATGCCCGCCGCGCCTGCTTCCGCCTTCGTGACTGTGTAGACTGGTCAACGCGACTACGAAGATACGCATGTTCGGTCGAACACAAAACTACGACACACGCAACCAACGCAACGAATTTTAAAAGACCGAGGATAGACAGAGAGAGGAGGCGTAGGCGCCGCGCCACCGCGCCACCACGGCGCCCGTCTCCGTTGGCGAGCCACGGCGCCGCAGCGGCGCCGAAGGCCGAACGCGTGAGTCGTCAGCAAGCTTAACACGAACGCTCCGACGCGTGACCTGGACTACTTTGACTGATGCCAGCCGCGAAGCGCTGGCGCTGTTGCCGAGATAATACCTCGGTATGCTTGGATAGTATGTCGGCATGTATGGGTAACATATCTCGGCAACAGAACCCAAAGCTACGCGGCGCTAGCATCAATCAAACTGATTCAGGACACCCCGCTGAGCATTCGTGTTAAGCTTGCTGACGACTGTACGGCGCACACGGCAGCGTCTTCATCACGGAAGCCAATCGACGCACGCTTCACGAGAGTCACGTGATTCCTGCAGAAATATCAACTCACTCTCTCTCTGGCTCGACATTTGAAAAGGGGCCAAGTGGATAACCAGAGTCACGGTGCCGAGTGTAGTTCTGCAATTCTGTAAATGAACTGCTCGTTACATTAAGAAAACCTCAGCGTCACCGAGCGTTATTGACGTAGATTACACTGTTCATCGGCATCACCGGCTCTTCAATTGGGCTTGATTTCATAGCCTCATGAGTTGCTAGGGCTACTTCATCAGTCGATGACATAACTGGAATTGACTCTGAGGTAAGTTAGCAGTTTTTAATCTTTCTTCGCTCTACTACAGTCACAAAGCTTTACTATCACAGATGTACAGTGCGAAAGAAAAGTCCAGGACACTCATTTTAAGTTTGTAGACAGAATGTCGTCCTGTTTCGTCAGGTCACTAATTTGCTCATTTCGGTTTAATACGTCCGACTGAATTGCTGTGAATGGGTATTGGTTTCGCGCCTTGTACACTTTTTCTTTCTTTTCGCATTTTTTGCTTTCTTTACAAGCTGTCTTACCGAGCGCCTCTTTTGTAAGACGCAGTGCTTAGGTGCCGTACGTTACCACGCGCGCTTTTGTATTAATCTTGCGCTTTGTAGTGACTTTTCTGTTGCAACACACAAATACAGTTAAAACTCCATTTAACGAATTTGAGGGGAGCCGCGAATTATTTCGTTAAATCGAAAACTTCGTTAAACCGACGACGGCATTTCGGGGTTACTTAATTCGGTACATTCGATTATATGGTGTAGCGGCATCCGGAAAGCTAACATGGCATCATATTTGCGTAGCGTAAAGGCGCGAAAAATGAAATAGCGGCCTTAGGAAACGACCGCCACCTCCAGGGTATATGAAGCAACAAAAATTGTTAGCTTAAAATAAAATTGCTTCTCTCAATAAAGTTGGTTCTCTCTCTGTTACCTCAACAATAAGGGCCACAGGTGACAACATATTTATTTCCCAGCAAAGAAGTCGGTGATCTTGGCTTGCTTGCGTTTTGTTAGCAATGGCCACGCTGTTTAAATTGGACAAAGGTGTTCCGCGATGTTGCCGTTTGCTCGCAATCAATAACTTTTGGGGCGTTATCTAAAAATAGACAAAGAATGATCAATTCTCTATCTCATTTTCCGAAAAAAAAAAGGTGTGTTAAATCGGGACGGATCTCGAAATTTGTTTCGTTATATCGAGTTAGTCAAAGTACGGGACCCTACGGGTGTCTGAGGGGGGAATCGGGGTATCTTCGTTAAAGATCAAGAATATTCTACTAAGGCCGCGCTAGAAGGCATCCCGCGCCTACACGCACACGCACCTAGGCATTCGTATGTGTTCTCGTAAGTGCGACTTGCTCGCGAGCTGCACGTTTCAGGTTTTAAAGCTATAGTTTATGCGCTCTTTCTCCACCATCCTCTTATATATATTTGGGAGAAATAAAAGTTCGTTTCATTGACTGATGGATTTATTCGGTTTAATTTTATGTAAGGAATTTAAGAAAAATATTCAATTGGCCCTGCTACAGATTTTTTAGGTAACCGTAATATGACCCTACTATTAGACTCCCCTGCGTCACGATTTGTTTTCGGACACGTCGAGTTTAAGGAGAGTGACAAGTTATGCAAGAAAGGTGTACTTTCTTCCTCCTTTAGTCGGAACAAGCTACCCAGCCTGGCGAACCCTCCCAGGAGTAGTTAGAGCACGTTTTTTTCTCTCTCTCGTTGCATTGCGCAATAAACCAAGTTTGCAGGATATGTTCTGCTCTATTTACTCAATAGTCCCAGCTTGTCAGCAATTAATGTAAGCTCGACTATAAATGTCCGCTGTTTTTCCACTTTATGTGGGCGCTGTATGTTGTAGTCGTTCTTTGAAATGCAATAATAAGATTGCATGGTTAGCGCTGCGTGCATGGACAGCCAGCTGTGCCTCCTCATATATCCCCCTGCAATTCTTTCGCAAAAGTGTCACGGGTGTAATTAACCGATGGTAAACACACTTTGCTAAACACACTTTGGTAAACACTTTGCCCTGCAGTGGGCGTAGACAGGCTGATGATGATGAAACACAGTACCAGTGAAAATCGTGACATTGTCATAAGTTCTCACAACACTGTCCAGGAACTATCTTGTGCGTGGCTGGTATCTTCACTATAAGCGAAGATTGGACAGCGCCTCGTTTATGCTCAAAAAAATAATTTTTTGAAATGGGCCGGGCCGGGCCGGGTCGGGCCGGGCCCAAACCTTTCGGGCCCGGGCCGGGTACGGGCCGTATTTAAAAACACCGGGCCGGGCTCGGGCGGGCCTGAGCATGGCGCTTTCGGGCCGGGCCGGGCCCGGGCCGGAAAAAAGCCGGCCCGTGCAGTGCTCTAACTTGCACTCATGAAAATTTTCTTCAACCGGACTCACTCGGACTCGAACTCACCAAAATATTACTCACCCGGACTCACTCGGACTCAGACTCACCAAAATTTTCCTGAGCCGAACTCACTCGTACTTGCACTCATGAAAATTTTCTTCAACCGGACTCACTCGGACTCGAACTCACCAAAATATTACTCACCCGGACTCACTCGGACTCAGACTCACCAAAATTTTCCTGAGCCGAACTCACTCGTACTTGCACTCATGAAAATTTTCTTCAACCGGACTCATTCGGACTCGAACTCACCAAAATATTACTCACCCGGACTCACTCAGACTCAGACGCATTGCTCAATCTGAGTCTGAGTGAGTCCGAGTGAGTCGACTCACAAGTGAGTTTGCCGAGCTTTGGTGGCGTGCTTTGGAATTTTTTTCTTCTGATTTATTTTTCTGTGTGAGTGAAGCGGCTTCAAATCCGAAAGAGCGACCTTTCCGGCAGCGCTAGGTCAGCTGGACAACCACCCTCTTACAGAGAAGAAAATCCTGGCGCCCTGGCCTACCCGTTCTTCAAAACGAGCCGCTCTGAGGGCGTTGTTGCGGTTTCTTAAAGCAACCGGACTGAGAGACGAACTGTGACTTCTTGTGGAAAATGTTGCTGTGTAGTACACTCTAAGCCACAAAAGAGCGAAATGGGAGTAAGTGCAGCAAGTCGTCCCCGCAACGAATAGTTAGTCCGCGAATGGATTAACTTCAAGACGAGGGTGCGGTGTGGAAAGTGAGGGAGCAACTGTTAGAGCATACGGAGCAACGTTTACTCCCATGGAACTTTCCGGAGCAATGACAGCCTCGAAGGAATGGTCAGCGTACGCGTAAGCAAATAGTCCGCTAAAGAAATCAACTGCTAACAGTTTATTTTAGTGCAAGCGGTCATGACAACTACGGCAACTACGGCGGCAGCAAAGTAACATCGCTTATATGGCATTAAAACGAGCAAATGTGTAGGGCCTACCCTCACAAAAAAAAAAAAAAACCATCAGATCACACGCATTGTTGGAGACGTAATGCGAAGAAGCCAGCAAAGAGCAAATGATACTGTACATAATCTGCATGTCATGATTTTCATGTTAGGACCTGTCATTTGTGTTTGTCATGCAGTCCGGTCGAGCAACAACAATTTTGGTGCATATCATGCTAGCGAACTGGACGCAAGTGAACCATGAGCGTGGAATGCAAATTATGTTGTACATGACATTCATGTCGTGGTTTTCATGCTACCACGTGCCATTTGTGTTCGTCATACAGTCACGTCACGCAATACCCATTTTGGTGTATATCAAGCTAGCGAACTGGACGCAAGCGCACCGTGAGCGTGGCATGTACATGGCGTTGTACATGACATGGAAGTCACGATTTCCACATTACCACTTGTCATTTATGTTCGCCATACAGTAACGTCACGCAATACCAAATTTGGTGTAATATCAAGCTAGCGAAACGGCCGCGAACGTGACGTGAGCGTGGCATGCAAGTCATGTTGCACATTACTTGTCATGATTTCCATATTACCACTTGTCATTTAGGTTCGCCATAGTCAGGTCACGCCATACCAAATTTGGTGTATATCAAGGTAGCGAAACAGCCGTCAGTGCACCATGAGCGTGGCATGTAAGTCATGTACATGATATGCACACCATGTTTTTCATTTTCCATCTGTCATTGATGTTGGTCAAGCAGAAATGTCTCATCATATCAATTTTCGCATATATCAAGTTGAGGAAACTACCGCAGGAGCACCACGGCCATGGTGTGCAAATCGTACCGTTCATGAGAAGTTGCTTAAGATTTTCATGATATGACCAGTGATTTATGTTCTTCATACAGTCACGTTATGTAATACCAATTTTTGTTAAAATCCCATTGGCTATACGCTCTGGAGAGCATAAAATGATAGGCGCTCAGATAGATAGACATATTAGATAGATAGATAGATAGATAGATAGATAGATAGATAGATAGATAGATAGATAGATACACTCAAAGTCGCCGAAGTTCGCTAAGATATACTTGGCATTAATAATAATATCTAGGCTTTTACGTCCCAGAACCTAAATGCTTCGCATTAAAAAAAAATTGGCAGATCCCACGTAACTGCTTCGATAAGGTAATTCTGATGTGGAGACCAAATGGGAGACGCATACTCAAGCTAGGTATATAAATTTAATATGCAAGTTTTCGCAGGTGGGATGGTGCACTGAGCATGTTCCGAAGCAAAAATTCTAATGAATCAGATGCACTGGCACATAGGCAAGTTATGTGCTCTGACCATGATAGGTTAGGTGTGAGGTGCACGCCTAGATACTTGTAGTTCGCGGTCGGCGTAATGACAATATTGTTAATGTGATAAGGAAACTGAATTAACACGTTTAGTGTCATGAACCATGCATTACACCACTGGTTCACTATTTCTAGGTCTCGTTAAAGCGCGATATGATCATGAATGTTGTTTATTGGGCGGTAAATTGTGCAGTCATCGGCAAATATTTGTATGCGAGAGGTGATGTTGTTAGGCAGATGATTTATACAGGTTAAAAACAGCAGAGGCCCAAGGACGCTTCCCTGCGGCACACCAATATAAACGACAGATTTGGAGGAATCGATGTCATTAACAGAAGTAAATTGCTCTCGATTGTATAGAAAGTTACGTAGCCATGACAATGCAGAGGAGTCCAATTTTTAGGCTGATAGTTTTGATATGAGGCGGCAATGTGCAACACGGTCAAACACTTTCGAAGAATCAAGAAATAAGCAGTCGGTTTGTAAGTAGTGATTCTTGTTAAGGTTGATATCTGTTGTGAATTCGAGTAACTGTGTTTCGTAAGAAAGGCCTTTTTGGAAACCGTGTTGATTGTGAAAGAAAAAGCTGTTTGACTCGAGATGTTTGTAAGCATGCGAAGTAACGACGTGTTCCAGTAATTTGCAGCAAATGCAAGTAAGCGAGGAGGGCCTGTAATTTTCAAATGCATTTTTATTACCATTTTTGTAAATCGGCACTACTTTTGCTACTTTCTAGGCAGAGGGAAGCACACCGGCATACATGCAGTAATTACGAATTAGCTTCGGCGACATAATAATAGCAGGATAAGGTATATTTAAAGGGACTGAAAGTAAATTATGATCGCTGAAACCATCTTCATGTTCTATGTGTACTACTCTTTCTGGATGGCTTGTAAGAATAAGGTCTAGTATGGTTGAACCACGCGCTGGATGAGATACAGCTTGGGAGAGGTTGTAGTCAAGGGTCAAATTTATGAATATAACGTTGCGCATAAATGACACGGACACAAGAAGAGACGTTGCAACACACCCTGTGTGTTACAACGTCTCTTGTTGTGTCCGTGTCATTTATGCGCAACGTTACACCCAGTAATGGCAAACCAACAGGCCCAAATAGCAACCTTGGTCAAATTTATGAATTCAGTTGCCATGTTACATGACGCTGAAAGTTTACTGCAGTCTATTAACGAAAAGTTGAAGTCGCCAAATAGATAAGTAGTGTTTGGGGGGGGAAGACCTCAGGGGCTTTCTCTAGGCTAATGCGCAACTGATCGTTAAAATAGCTGTTTGAATCTGGTGGACGGTAACAGCAGCCGATGAGTATACTGATAGAAAATATCTTGCAAGCAACCCAGACAACTTCGATGTTGGATTTAGTGTTCACGAGGAATGATGGAAGACTTTTTTTGATGCCCAACATCGCACCACCTCCCCCTCCTGCAAGTGCGATCATACCTGTATATATTATAGATGCTTGTAAGAGCAATAATTTCAGTGTCATATATTGCAGGAGACCGCCAAGTCTCGGTGAAGGCGATAACGTGTGAGTCAGCATCATCAAGAGAGCTTGAATGATATCACGCTTCGACATGGGGCTTCGCGTGTTTTCAAATGACACTGTAAATACGGTGCGTTACGATCTGGCTTTGCAGTTAGAAAACCAGCACATGTGTTTTGATGTAGCTATTTTTTAAACTTAGCTATTAATGTAGCTATTTTTTTTAAGTTAGCGATACCATCATACACGTTTGTCGCGGAGCCAATTGGTAGTTTGTTAACCGAAAGCTTAAATGGTTTATGCAGTGTTTTCGCAAACGCAAGCAGCTTTTTTTCTGACCTGCGGATTTACCAGCGAAAAATCTTCTCGAACTGAGAACGCCGTTCCCTTAAGTCTCGGTCCACAAGACAGAATGCACTCTTTATCTTTGAAGAACGTTAGCTTGGCGATGACTGGCCTACTTTTACCGGCAGCAAACCTGCCAAGTAGGTGCACACGCTCAAATTGATCACCTGTTAATGTAACGTCCAGTTTTTCTGCACAAAATTTAATTATATCTTGTTCAGACGCTGCCCAATCATCTTTGGGATCGTCATATAGGCCGAAGAAAATCAGATTAGAACGTCGCATCCTGTTTTCCGTGTCGTTACATTGAGACGTACTGGTCGTAACTTGTTTGGACACCATGCCTACAGCATCAGTATTTTTCATGGTTCCCCGGTCACCCGGCGATGCTATAGAATTCGCTAGTGCCTCAAGTCTAGCATTATAGTGTTCAGGGCCTGGGAAAACGCATCAGCTTCCACCTGATTTATGTGACCAGGATTCGATTCTAAGTCACCCGAAATCGTAAGTGACAGATCAAATAAAATGCCAGACATGCCAGAGGAGAAGTATTTCGCCTGTCTTGTCAAATTAGTCAGACAAGGTGGGCACGACACCGCCAGCGGGCAGCAATAGCTACTCTTAACACAAGTGCATGGTTCAAATAACTGAGCTGCAAGAGCATCATGCGTGAGTACGCCATTCTCGGTGCGATGTCGTGCCCAAATTGGAAGGCAAGAAGCGGTGTTTTATATGAGCCGGCAGTCTCTTCAGTCGCCTTGGAAGTGGATCCGTGTTGCCCGATGGGCCAGACGCTTTAGTCCAGAAGCGGCATCCGGCACGCTGAAACTATCCTTGGCGTAGACTGGTCGACAGGTGGTTCTAGATTTCACTCGAGGGAGACAGACAGGATCACGCCGGTGGTGGTAGCCTGCAAGAGCATCATGCGTGAGTACGCCATTCTCGGTGCGATGCCGCGCCCTAATTGGAAGGCGGGAGGCGGTGTTTTATATCAGCCGGCAGTCTCTTCAGTCGCCTTGGAAGTGGATCCGTGTTGCCCGATGGGCTAGACGCTTTCGTCCAGAAGCGGCATCCGGCACGCTGAAACAATCATTGGCGTAGACTGGTCGACAGGTGGTTCTGGATTCCACTCGAGGAAGGCAGACAGGATCACGCCGGTGATGGTAGCCTGCAAGAGCATCGTGCGTGAGTGCGCCGTTCTCGGTGCGATGTCGTGCGCCGTTGCATATTTTACAACGTCATATCCGTGATGGAAATACGTCAGTGGAGTCGTTGTGGACCCCGGCATGAAACACTTTCCTGTTAAAAAAGTGCTGACGCCCAAGCTGTACGAATGCGCGGCAAGCTAGCCCTCGATGATGTAGTGGTGTGTTAAGGATGTGTCCTCGTTTCGTGGTTGCGACTGCTGTGGCTTCTGGTGCACTGAATGATCTTCGCGCTGTGGAAAACGTGATCCGCTACTGGAATGAAGTGCTACGCTATCGAAATGGTACGCGCCGACTGGGGCATCGCCTGATACGTGAGTGTGAACAAGGCTGCCATCACTCCGCTTGATTTTACCTGTGTGCTGTTGATATGAAACGGTCACAGCTTGTTTAACATTCATGTTCTTCGCGAACAAAACACGCATGGTTGATGAGATCGCGCTATACAGTGTTGCGAGTGCTGCCCCACCTGCTATAGCATTACAAGCGTGATGGCTGGACCATCGAAACATGGCAACCACGATGAGGGCTCAGCATTTGCTGTAGCAAGTCATCATCATCATTAGCCTGACTACGCCCACTAAAGGGCAAAGGCCTCTCCCATGTTCTGCGAACATCCCGGTCTTGTGCTTTCTGCTGCCACGTTATACCTGGAAACTTCTTCTCATCTGCCCAACTAATTTTCTGTCTCCCCCTCACGCGTTTGCCTTCTCTTGGAATCCAGTCAATTACCCTTAATGACCAGCGGTTATCTTGCCAACGCGCTACGTGCCCAGCCCATGTCCATTTCTTCTTCTTGATTTCAACGGTGATATCCCTAACCCTCGCTTGTTCCCTGACCCACTCTGCTCTCTTCCTCTCTCTTAAGGTTACACCTATCATTTTCCTTTCCATCGCTCGCTGCGTCGTCCTCAATTTCAGTTGAACCCTCTTTGCAAGTCTCCAAGTTTGTGCCCCGTAGGTAAGTATCGGTAAGATGCAGCTGTTATATACCTTCCCCTTGAGGGATAGTGGTAGACTACCATTCATGATTTGGGAATGCTTGCCGAATATGCTCCATTCCATCCTTATTCTTCTAGTTATTTCACTCTCATGGTTCGGCTCCGCAGGTTACTACCTGTCCTAAGTAGACGTATTCCTTTACAACTTCCAGTGTGTCGCCACCTATCGCAAAGCGCTTTTCTCTGCCGAGATTGTTCCACAGAGCAAGTACAGCTCTTCAAATATTGTTTTTCTTTTTAGTGCTGCACAAATAAGCGTTATTTACCAGAAGTTATCCAGGCTTTTTTAAAAGAAAATTGATGTAAACTCGCACAACGACTTCTATTGCAAGGTAAACAAGTCATTTAGGAAGAGTGGTTTTTAAATTGCATGTCTAGCAAATGGCTTGGCACCGCAAGCTCACGCGGTCGGCCACCGCATCGGCGAGTTCGCTCGTTTGTAGCAATACTAGGAATCTTTTAATTTTTCTATCTCTCAAATGAAGCGCAAGCTTTATTGATAAAAAACTGGGCCCACAAGCGTATCGCTGTGAAAACTTGAAGCGTTAAAGTAGAGAACGGCCTTCTTGAACTTCATAACACATTCTGAACTGTTCGATTGCATTATGACAGGTTCTCTAAAAGAGCAGTTTTCGTCTTTTAAGAATGCGGCATTTCTGATAGACGCCATGGGACGTGAGTACCAGTGCACGAACAGTTCTGGCGAAAATAATCAATGCTTCTGCAATTACTTTTTTCAGGAAATCGATGAATGAGAGGGTTGTATCTGCCGAGAAAAGTCTTCAACATCTTGCATCTACGAACACGCTCTCAGCAGCTGGCGATAGTGCTGTTGCACTTCCTGAAGTCGGCTGGACAACATACATTCGAATTAAACATTGCACTTTTCATTGTCCTTCCTAGAATGCAGGGAAGCAATCCTATCTTCTGTATTAAACAAATTTGTTGAATTTATGTGTACACACAATGCTGCAGAATTGATACGAGTCACTCAATAAACTTGGTTGTTTCTTTAGACGTTTTCGTTTTTTCTGTCATTAAACAGACATTTTCTCTGAACGATATAACGAACCTTGTTCTGTACAATGAAAAGCGCGCAAGCATGACAAAGCGACAGGAGCATATATGAGAACGTTTATATATACATACACTCATCAAGCACGCAAATGCGCTCGACGCTCGCGCGTAGGAAAACCAGTCGAACGCATTTTACATTTTCATGAATGTCATCACCGAATGGTTGCATGCGAAGCACTGAAGGGTGAAGTCTAATGTAAGGAATCTTGCTACTTTGACTATCATGGCAGAATGCGCAGCGTGCAGGTGGTGCCTACACATATCCCCCGCTAATTTTCACTCTGCTATGTACTGGGGTGTCGAATAGTGGTTAGTGTACGCGACTGCTAATTCAATGGTCACGAGTTCGAATCCTGTGCGTCTGTTGTGCATTTCCGGTGGTTTACTCCTGAATTTGCTTCAGTGTATTGATTGTGTATGTCGTCAAATGCATGTCTCAATCTCCCAATTCTCGTTAATTCAACCATAGACTGTAGTAAATTGATTTTTTTGATAGAAAAGGAGCCGCTGTTAGTCCCATCCCAGGAGGTTTAAACCTCCTTGGTCCCATCAGGGCTAACACTTCATCTCTACGCAGTTACCATGCGAAAAAGAGGAATAAATCAGTGCGTCCCATGAAAGGGTAACTTTTACACCCCGACATATCGTCCCTTAAAGCTACTGAGGACTAACAGTTCGTCCCCTGACAGTTACTCCCAGTAAGACGAATCGTTAATCCTTTGCGGAGTAATGGTGGTCGCAGTGGAGTTGCCCCCCAAAAGGACGAACCACAGACCCCTTTTTGTCCTTTGCGGCTCAGAGCGTACTACTGTCAAAAAATGTTTTTCTTTTTCTTTCATTCTTTTACATTCCTCTTCCACTTCCAGAGTACGGGATATCAAACCGGAATCTTCCTCTGGTTAACCTCCCTGACTTTTTCTTTATCTTTCTATCTTCAATGCTAGCCTTCTGATCGCGGTTATGCGGCTCTGAATCCCACCTCGTAAATGAATTTTTCCTCTAAGAATTTCTCTTTCTTTCTTCCTGCCTCTCTCTTCCTGTCTTTTCCTCTACCTTCGCACGTGTGTTCAGCCATCAAAATTATCAGAATCATGCGCCAGTCAAATCGGGCCGCGTGTTCTGTGAGCAAAGCATAAAATGAAGAAGAGGACGAAGAGAAAGAAGAGGGTGAAGTTAGCACGTGCCGGTTCATGAGGATAGTTTTTGTTAATCGATTACGGACTGACGCGCTGCTTAAACAGGTCATCTGTTTTTGCAGGCCGAGGTGTTTGTCCGAACGGATAGTTGTGGGCATGACGCGGCCATTGCGGGGACGCCGTCTACGTCGCGGCAACTTGAGGTGTAGCCTGTAGATTGTCGGCATTTCGGTGAACGCACGTGAGCGCACATGTCTGTTACGGAAGGCAGCACTGAACTTCTGAAAAGGGCTGATGCGCCAGCATTAGTCGGTGCGTTCTATCTGCGTAAGAATAACGCGAATGCATGGTAGTACATAGCTACACTATAAAGTACGTCGTTATAAGCATCGTTTTATAGGCGCGTTGGCAATAAGAGTGGATAGACAGAATTACGCGGCTATAGTCAGTATTATCCAGCTCTTGTAACATTTAGTCAGTAGTTAGCCAACACGGCAATGTTAGCAAGCACCAGCCTAGTTTAAGCGATTTTTAGGTAACGTTAGCAAGCGCTAGTTAACAATAGCAACACTCGCAAACCATGCCTCATAGCTAGTCAACGTTATAGCTGCACGACAGAACCCCCAGCCATGTGCTTGCATGTCCCGACATGCATGCACATTCCAATACATATGCAACAATGCAAGCACAGCCGCTTGCCCTTGGCTTGCGAAAACATGCTACGTATTTAAGAGCTGCAAAATACTTACTACATTGGATGTAAGGTTGATGGTTTTTTTCAAGGCAATTCGGCCGTCTGTCTGGACCACATTGTTTTTCTCGTCCTTGACACGTAAGGTAACCTAAATGGAGGTTGTAAGTGGTACAGATTTGAGATTCTCTTCAGTAACTGAAAAATACTAATCAAATAACTGTTTCTTCAAATGCAGTCAGTATTTATCTGGGGTCTCGCACATTAAGGATCAGAAGAGAGCTGCTAGTTAAGGGCATCAAGTGTTGGCTCAGCGCGTTAGTGTGATTATTCACTAGCACATGAAATTACCGCTGAACGAATGACATCAAGAATATTTGATATGAAATAAGCACGTGTATCATAAGCAGGAACTGCCTGTGCAGCAGCGGCATGCTGTAGGGCCCGGACTAACGCTGCATGTGTAACAACAACATTTAATAAAGCCTGAGTACGCGGGCATCTAAGAGATTCATTGCTTCATTGCAACAGTTAGTTGCAAAGCCTCGAACGGGTTGTTTATCTTACCTAAAAAAGGTTTTTTGTTTATGAATCGCGGCTGTTAGGAGCATTGCCTCTATAAACAGATTCATAAAGGTATTTTAGGCGTTTGTCGATATGCCTAATGAATGAAAGAGGCCACTTATTTCCTAGAAATTCACCAATAATAACGGCAGTTCATGTTATATTGTTGAGTATGTTTGTAGAATTGTAGTCGGAGGGATCAAACACCTAGACGAGGTGTTATCTGGACCATTCCCCGTGACTGTCTGGCAAGTATTTGCGCCTGATATCGCCATCAAAATGACATTAATGATCTTGTGCAGCACATCAAAGCACTCTTTTACGTTATACGAGGACAGCTCTTCTATATATGCCCATAGAGGAATTGTTTGACATGAAGGGAGAGAAGTGTGAGTAATAAAAGTTGTTTTATTTGATCACGCAGGTGTTTATTACTGTGAGAAGATGGTTTCTATGTCATTTGCGCCCAGGCCAGAAGATTCGCAGGACATGCTCTGTATTAAAGGGACACCGGAGGAAACACTATGTCGACCATATTTCTTGAAAGATTCATCCTGTCGGCTCACCCATGGGGCACTACGGCTTCAGAAGAACGACATTCGCGTTGTTGACTGATCTGGACGGAAACGTTCTGGTGCATGCGCTGTTTGATCCCCTGTTCCCATTCCGTGTGTCCAGCTACATGTCCTCAGCCTCTGCAAGCGACATGCTTCAAAAGCAACGGGATGACTCCAGGGTTATTTCCCTCATGGGTTTGTTAACGTTGGTCTCCCGTGCATCACTTCGTTCCTAGGGATGGTTTTTTATCCTGCGAAAAATACATTTCCGAAGACGCATATAGCACTCGGTTATTCCCCGACATCTCCTTTCTGACACATGCGCTTCCTTTCATGCAATACGCAGCATTCACATTCCGCAGTGTCGAAGATTTACAGCCGCCTTTGCCACCGGGTACTATTTGCTTTGTGTGTACTGCTTCGTCCGTCGACACATCCGTTTCTGTATTGCTCTTGCCATCTCCCGAAGCAAGGTTGCTAGGTTTGGCCAAATTGGCTACTTGTTTAAGCTGGTGGCGGTAGGAAAAACACCTTGGCTACTAGGCTACCTGATAGGTACTTGCTTGTTCCCTGAATATTAACCAAATTGTCAATATCTGGTGACGTACCAGCTGCAGCTGTTACAGTCGGTGGGGTCAAAACAAGGCAGCCAAGGCGTGTTTACAGCTCCTAAAATGTAATTTTTCATATCAAGGCGAAGGACTGGGCTAGTTGGTACATGTGGAATGGAATAAAAAAAAGCGGGGAACACAAAATACTGAGAAAGAACAAGGCGGGTCTGGCTGGCTCTTACAACTGATCAAAGCATGCCTGAAACGCAAACTTATACCCGCCGGCAACCACCTTGCACATGCGTGAAGCAGCCGTGGCTCATAAAATACAAAAACTTAACGAGTTATCACGGCGTCTAAAAAAGGTTATCTCCTAAGCAGAGAGGTGCACTGACGTGTCACTGACGCAACTGTTTCCCTCTTTCTTAACCTAGAAGGCTTCCAAAATTTCCCTTTGGGTTTTTGTCTTTCCCCGACCCAAGATTCTCGTGTTGTCAAGCACAGGATTGTCCTCGCACTGCTTGCAATGGCTTGGTAGATGAGCACCATCATTCGTAGGAAGAGATGCCATGTGTTTCTTTGAGGCGATCATTAACACACCTGCTAGTTTGGCCGATGTATGCTATGCCACACGATAAAGATATATGATAGATAACATGAGTAGCGCATGGCACATATTTCGGGACGTGATTTATGCCGCACGTCGCCCTTCTCTGCGCATGCCGATTGATACGTCTGCACAGACCACTCAACTTCCACGGAGCCGAGAAAACCATGTGGATGCCATGTTTCATAGCCACCTTCTTGATATTGTGCGATAGCGTATGCCTATTGTGTAATTTGTCACTCGCATTACGGAAACGAAAAGACTTTTGGATGCATGGCCGGGACTCGCGGAAAGCTAGTGCATGGGATCGCAATGTGCAGACCACCTATATTGCTGAACGAGACTTTAACCGTAATTGAATGAAGATTGCGCATCCATGGCGCTCTGCACTCACTGACATTAGTAATTGGATATCCGACGAAGTGTTTGTGTCATTTCAGAATATTATGTGCGGACTGCGACCCAGGAATATAAAATGCTCGCATGTTGATCTTTCGCCAAAAACGATTACGAAAATGACTAGATTGATGCTTCAAACGCCGCAACCGTTATTTGAGCAGGCTCATTCCATACTTACTTTTATTGTCGCTACGAGGCTGTTGCTTCAACTCAATTTAAGAAAAGTCATGCAATACGCATTAAGAACCATTTTTGCAAAAGCGCAAGAAACTTCGTCATCCTGCACGAAATGACCGCGAGGGTCAAGAATTTATGCTTGAATCTCGCCAATTCTCATTGCGAAAAGCTTAGACTGTAGTTATTTACGCTTTAACAAAAGGCTTTTTACATTAGTCATTTAACGAAAAATGTCGCGTGGCGACTTATGATGCCCTGGCAAATTTGGCTGCATTTTTGGCTAGTTTTTCTATTTTTTCACTTTTTTTGTCTTTTAAACTTGGTAACCCTGACCCGGAGGCTCCTCCCTCTTGTCCTACCACTGCACTGTACCCCTTTCCTTGTTCTGCCAGACCTTTTGACTACGTAGACATTGATCTGTATCAGTGGCGTAGCCGGGGGTGGCACCCCCCCCGAAATTTTTTTTTCGCCATGGCATACAGAGCGAAAAATGACGATTTCAAGGAGGTGCCCCTTCCGAAATCAAGGCGGTGCCCCCCCTCCCCCCCGAAAAAAATTTCTGGCTACGCCCCTGATCTGTATTGACCTCTTCCCGTCACTCTTGCTGGAAATCGCGGGATAATCGTTGCCATAGGTCTCCCTGATGTTTCAAAATTTGCATTTGTATTGGCAAGTGACATCGGTTCTTTCATATCATATCGCATACCTATACGTCATCGTGCAATACATGAGCTGGTTGTCAGTAATCAAGGGCGCGTATTTTTTTCGGACGTTGTGGGATCATTCGCCGGAACACCGCTGCATACCATCCGCAAATCGATGGCCTGACAGAATTATTTCATCGAACACTGAGTGACATGCTGTGAATATGCTTCGATCATTTTTTCACTCTTGCGTTGTTCGTCGAGTTTCCGAAGCTGCTAAATACGTGGAAGAATGTCGCCATATTGCCCGCTCCCTAACTACTGCTGATCCGTAGCGCCAGAAACACCATCGCGATGGCTCGTCACCTCCAGCACATTAGGCTCCTGGTTTACTTGTGTGGCTCGTGATTTCTTCCGCCAGCCCTGTTCAGTAAACAAAACTTCTTTCGAAGTATTACGGCCCTTACCGCGTGGTAAAACAGACGTTGCCTTGGAACTACATCTTCCAGTCACTTGCACCATTTTCTGATGAATGACGCCGTGGATACGAGGCAGTGCATATGCGCCGGCTAAAGCTTTACTACGACCTCGCGGTCGTATCCAGGCCGTAAGTCACCAGGATTGCTCTTTACCGAAGAGCAAGTAAACGTAGGGAAGATCCGCGCCACTCTGGAAAGGAGTGTGCGCCAAGCTCGAAAAGAGGAGACATTTGTGTTTGTGCATCTTGATGCTTGCACTGGCTCTCCCATTGTCAGTTGAATTGCCACGACTGCTTCGATTTTTATTCAAACAAGTAATACGCCGAAACGCTATGTTTTATGCGACATAAAGTGCGACCAATGCCTTTTTTATTCTACCCTTGGAGAAAAATATAGCTTCAACGTCAGCCTAGGTAGTGCGAAAACTTGCACCACGGTAAATATTTCCTTCGAGAAGCAGCCACCAAACTCAAAGGGTATGTTTTTGTGTACTGGGAGTGGAATATTTCAGCGCAGAAGCCGGAAACTTGCCAAGGCCGCCGTATTTAAGACACCGTATCTGGACATTAACACTTGTAAACTATGTGGTCAAAAACTTTAGTGTTCCGTGTACTCTACTTTTATTGCGATAGCAATTATATGGACACTCTCGGCTGGTTTTCGCCGTCGGCGTCGCTGCCGCCATTGGCCGCTGCCGTCATCCCCCCGTATATGTATATGTATATATATAACCGGCCCCACCCGTCGTTCGTGAGCGTGGGGGGGGGGTCCCTCGAGCGACCTTCGATTTTACGAGCGCGGTCGTCGCAGGCGCGCGTCATCTCCCCTTCTCGGCGGCCGACAGCGGGGGGCCGGTGTACCCTTCTACGTGCTGCACTCTCAACGCGAAGAGAATGTGGTGAGCAGAGTGTCCCTAGAGCGGCCGTATGCTCTTAAACCAGCGTTTTCTAGAGTTGCGTGAGATCGGACCCAAAAGAGTTAGCTGCCAGCCTCACTTCGTATAACATTACAATTTGTTGCTATCGCATTCATTGCTTCACCCTTGCGGTGAAATTGTGACTTTTTTGTATTTTTCCTTCAATATGCTGTACTTCCCTTGCTTTGGCTGACAGCATGCTCACCTTAAATGCCACTGAAAGAAAATGCCGCGCCCATGTGATGTCGGCTTATTTTGTGGCTGCGCTTTTTGAGTTTTAAGCAGCCCTGAGTAAATAAATTGTAGCTGCGGCTGTCGGTCCGTAAAGGGCAGTGATGGTGTATGCGTGGTCATTACCCCTGCTCGGAACGGAATTGCGTTACGGGCATGAGGACTCTGGAACCACGGCGCTTCCTAAAAACAAACATTGTCGGTACAAAACTAACGCTATACACTGTTTCTGGACAGGTATTTAAACAAAAGACAGGAGCTTAGTCTTTGCCTTCCGTGTCCCTCAAATAATGTATCAGCATAGCTTTCGCAGGGCACTAAGGGACTTGACTGAGTAAAAGCCCTACCGTTTAAAATGCCTTAAATATTCTACGCGCTAATTATTGGTAACAAGAAGTTATCTTCTGCGGTAACATTCAGTGCCTGACTCATATACTTCTTAGAAACGGGTTTGTAAGCACATGTCAGAGTAGAATAATAAGACACACTGAAAATATTTCTAGAAATTGAGATATTGTTCACAGCGTCCCTTTATGATCGCAAGAAAACAACGATGTACTTGCCTGAAGTTCTACATACGATGATCACAATCAGTATGGCACGCATAAGCACGTATTTCTCAGCCATTGCTGAAAAAAACACAATACATGAGAAAACAACATTTCTTGATCATGTAGTTAGAAAGGGTTAATTTGAGCGGCACACATAGCCTATGTCGAGCTAAACAAGACAGGCAGAGGGAAAGTCCTTTCTAAGGCGCAGAGGTCAGCCTGAGCTGGTCCGCTCAAGTCTGCTACTGTAAAAACGTAAGTGCAATAGCATATGTCGCAAGTAGTGGCTGAAATGATTTACCTTTTATAAACAAATAATCAAAGGGGGCCACACAGACGTGGCTTGTCTTTATCTACAGCGAGCAAACGACAGAAACACACGCTATTCTGTCAATAATAGCAACTGTGCATTTCAAGTAGAACAAAATTATGGCGTGGTGTTATGATCGCACTCGTGTCCGATCATATTACCACGTTAGAGACCCGAGCAATGCCTGGTACATTTCGTCTTGCTTTTGCTCCTTTTAGAATTTTCCCGGCTGTCTCGAAGGCCAAGGTAGGGCGACAATTACATTTAGGAAACTTGGACTGTACAAAAGAAAAATATCGGCATAAAAAATACCACGATTCATGCTTTTTTAAACAATATCCCTGAACACTTGCATTTATTTACGTAGTGGTAAGTGGCGCGACATAGCGAGGGGTCTCTAAAGCATTGTAATTCGTCACGAGCCTCCGAGAGTGTTAAATCGTATAAAATGCCAGTATACTTGCTTTAACGAGACCCACAATAGAGTCGTTGCAGTAGCCAGTTTAAATGAATTACTTTGTATCGCATAGCATATTTACAAGAGAAGTAAAAATTGCTTGTGCCACTGACTAGGACAATTTTAAATAGCCTCAGTAAGAACAAGGTACTTACACTGGTAATGATACAGGGTACTGTCCTGATGTGCTGATACAAGGTGGATTTTAAACGACGATGCGCTTAAATATGATTACGAACGCAACGTCACCTACATGACTTTATCTAAGAGAAACACGGAAATGACGAAATCTGTCAAGAGCTGCGAAAATGCGAGACCACTCAAAGCGATTCAAGAAACAGATTCAGAGCTAAAAAATCTGTTTGAAGTATCTTGCTGTTTTCGGGCAACGAGCAGAGCGACCTGGGAGATATGAAGAGATGTATTTGGAGGACATCCGTTTATGAATAACCAGAACGAAGCTTCTTGGCACATATGGAATAAGCGACAACATCTCAATGCAGCATTTTTTTTGGCTCGCATATCAGAATATGAATGACATAACGAAATGAGGTTACACACTTACCATGCAATGTGCGACATTCGCTCGCATAATGCCAACACTGCTTGACCAACTATTAGTGTTGGGTTATAATGCCTAGTGTTGGTAGGCCTCTGAGTAGCTAGTTTTAAGTCAGTGCAGGTTGGTGTTGGTTGATATTGGCTAGTGCTTTCTAGTGTTAGTTACGACTGGCTGACATTGTATTAGTGCTGGATAGTTCGGGCTAACTGCCAGTGTTGAGTAGAGCTGGATAATGCAGGTTAGCACTAGGTAATATTGGTTAGCTGCCAGCGAGTGAAGGTGAAATAAACTTTATTTGGTCCTGGAGAACCCCGATCAGACACCCCCCGAAGGGGTGTCCGCCGCAGTGCCGCCAAATATTGCCTACAGATGGCGAATGCTGGCTTAAGTCCTGTTTTGTTGACCTTTTGTTCTGCGAAATGAAATGGACATCGGCGCTCGAAAGCGAGTGTCGACCTTATGTAGGACTAAAATCTACCGTTTCCGCATGTCACAGTACACATTTCTGTTAGTCACGCGTAACGCCCGCAACTACTCGAGTTAGACTAAAAGGTCGATCCTCCTCATAACGCTTGGCTCAAAATCAAACAAAGCTGCGTGGCTAGCTCCTCGCTGATTGCTTCGCAAAGTCTGTTGCCACAGCGCGTGGGGCCTGGCGGAATATTTCTACACGATCATGCCCCTACATGCCTTTAAATAGGGGTGATAGCAGGCGAACAGGAAGGCACAACTAAAATATATGCATATTCTGAATCTTCGAGAAGTTCGAACGCCACAGCTTCTAAAGGCACTTGCAAAAATAAAAAACATAACCAGCTCACCGAATCATGGTGAGAAGTATGCTTATTAGTTGGAATAGCTTCGACGTGCAATACCTTTACATTTGCATTTGCATACATGACAACCCGAGAGAGTCATATTGCGCATGCGTTAGAAATTTCATCCTACTATTCGTGCTTTATAGACATGAGGTAACACTTACGTAAGGGATTTTCCAAGGCTCTAGCTATTCGTAAAATGAGCTCGAGCACTGTACTGCTCCCTATAAAGAGAGAGCATCTAGCAGCAGCTCGTTCGCGTACATGAAATAACAATGCTACTAAAATCATTTTGTTTGTTGTGTTATTTTACGAGTATTTGAACTATTTCTTTTGTTCCCTATAAAGAGAGGCATCTAGCAGCAGCACGTTCGTGTACATGAAATAACAATGCCACTAAAATCATTTTGTTCATTGTATCATTTCACGAGTAGTTGAACTATTTCTTTTGTTCTGGCCCACTGGGAAAGCTGACCCATTGGGAAGTGAAAGCGAGATATGACACCCGTTCGGCCAAGCACGTGTTGTGATGTCACAGGGAGGCAAGACAGAAGGTAATTTTTCTTGCTTATCGAGACGCATGTAGGTAGAAGCGGCCGCCGCTTAGGAGCCAACAGTGGACTAATATTCTACAGAATATGTCAGATACACGAACAAAGACCTTCCAGGCCCTCGAGGCCTTCGAAGGTATAAATCAGTGATTCCTCTAGGATAAACCAAAGACAAAACACGTGTATGTGAATTTGACGTAGTTGCATTTCGCACGTTCGGTTACGGGGAACATCCATATGATTAAAAGAAAGGCAACTACTATTGTTGTGTCACATGAATAAGCTTGAATATTGAATGGGCGTTTCTTCTTGTGTAGAACCACTCTGACTGCGCTGCAGTTTGTGTAGTTCCGAAATTGTACTGTAGCAAGGTGAATCATTAATGCTTGTTCTTTATATTATTAAATAAGTAGGTAGCGGCGATGTCGGGAATAATATTCTATTTCAAATTTAGTACTGAGAAAAGCTGCAAAATTAAAGCTATGCGTCTTAGAATTTCTGGTAATGTCGCTTTCTACAGAGAGTGATATTTATACATGTAACTCAACATCAACTCGCCCATCAGCAAGTTTTATCAAACGCATGGTTCGAAACGTAGCTACGAGATCTGGTTGTGCTAGTAGTATCAAGCGGCATGCGTGTTAAGAGTGTCGCTGCTACTTACTGAATGCAGTATAAGTAGCAACGATTCGACGCTTCGCAATCCTCTGGGATTTATCATTGAGATTTATTACGTGTATATTTTCCGGCTGAATTGGCGCTGATTGTCAGTAAAATTTTCATAGCGAGTCCGTAATACGCAAATATATTCGTAAGAGGCTCAGAGAATACTCAGGAGACGAAATAGAGTTTTCAATACAAGATTAACAAGTGGACACCCCCCCAAAAAAGAATGTTAGTTCATATTTTTTCATATTCCTTATAGTCATACCATAGGATAACTATTCTCTTACCATTACAATGCGAATGTCGTGTTTTGCAGACTTCACAAGGTTTGCACCATTATATTTGCGTCTGATTCTATGTGATTTGCAATAAGTGCGGGAGACAAGCCATGGAAGCCTGAAACTTTTTGTTTCACTGTACACATCGAGTGACGCAATCCTTTGTGCCATGCTACAGAGCGCAGTTACGCGTATTTTAACGCAATTGTGCACCATATTTATTTATAATCATCCTAGCGGGCAAATATTGCTTAAAGTTGATCATCAAAATGCTGAAGTAGCAGTAAACTGACGGGATTCTAACCGGTGGTTTAGAAATAGAACGTAAAACATGAGATGCCTCAATTTTTTTTAGCATAGTTTTGTTCAATCAGCATAGTTTCACTCATTCAGCCTGGGGGTAGAAACCCCTGTGGCAGCGTGGCTTGGTGAGTGGGGGGAAGCACTGGTGTAGTCTCGTTGTGGTTCAGTGCTTGTGTGGCGTGTGGGGGAAGTGCCCCTTTTGTAACCCGCTGCGGACGCCCATGCCCGTTTACACACACACACACACACACACACACACACACACACACACACACACATCATATATATATATATATGTATATATATATATATATATATATATATATATATATATATATATACATATACATATATATATATATATATATATATATATATATATATATATATATATATATATATATATATAGTTCAAAAATATATCAAGCACGTAGGAAAAATTGTTCTGGGAAGGACTGACGTTTCGGCCGCGGGACCGGCCTTCGTCGGAGTCCGGCGAAGGCCGGTACCAAGGCCGGAACGTCAGTCCTTCCCAGAACGAGGCCCCCGTGCTTATTATATTTTTTTAACTTTTACTTCCGGGTCCTAGGTTAACACTTTATTGTCTATATATATATATATATATATATATATATATATATAACAGAGAGTACAACAAGGGCATACGTACTCACATAGGCTGCCCAATAGAGGATTGCCGGGCATTCGACACCACGACGGATAGACGTGAAAGGTGACGCTATGTTACTACTCCAATTTTTCCCACGCGTATCGAGCCGTTTACATTGATATTCTCTGTACTTTAGCGCGGCGGGGCTGCAAGAGCACCCCCTGTACCACCGCACGCTGTTTGTGCTTTCAGATTACCGCTATACGTGGAGAAGCGATAAAGATATTGTAGCTGATTTTAACAGTGAAGCTGTTATTCGCCGCGAGATCAGCATATGGGAGGCAGCACTGTCACTCCGGTAGTGAGGATAGGCGATCGGCGGCGCGTATACAAACGCACACAGCGGCGCTTCGTTGTGAGCGGTTTGAACCGATTGTCGGCGAACAAAATGCGTCGACTGCACCTTACTGCTAATATTTACGCTCCTCTTTGCTATACTCGTATGTATGTGCGAAGCCTATACAGCTGTACTATTACATTACATTACTAGTGAGTGAAGCGCTATCTGCAAATCAAAGGGATGCTTTCCCTGGGTGACAGTTTGCGCGCTTTCGCTCCATATCACGTTTTTTGTTGTGTTATTTGTACGTGTTTAGCTTAGGTTCTGCCTACTACGTACTGCTGTGGTGCGACAAAAGTACTTGATTATTTGCTTCTAGCTCATCTGCAAAAAAAAAAAAAAAAATGGAAAGACAGATGAGTTCAGTAGAGCTCTTTGCACGAATACATTTTTTTCTTATTCAGTTCTCAAGGAAACGTAGGGTACTTCATAAGTTTCGTCAGGAAAGCTACGTGGCTGACAGCGCTATCCGCGCTATAGGGACGTTTAAGAAGTATGCACTTGTTCTCGCTCCAGTAACATTATAAAATAGTAACTGTTCAGCACAGAGCTTTCATCGATTGATTACGTGCATGGCAGTGATGCAACAAAAGTACGGTTATTTTATGGCATAAGTATACCTTTTTTTTTCAAACAGATAATGACCGCTGCCTTCCGTGAATGTACAACAGCGCCACACAAGCGCTCATGATAATGTAAAAAATGATGAGATTTTGCGTGAAATTTACATTTAAGACACGCCGTTTGTATTAATTTCGAACATATGGGATATTAAAAGCGTACTTAAATCAAAGAACACGGGTGTTTCCGCGTGAATTTCACCCCAATTTAAAATTGCGCACCGGAACTGCGTTTTACCACTTCCGCGTCATTTCATTTTTTTTTTACTGGACAGTTTAATTACCATAGTGTCAGACTTTACATCGTAGAAATATTTGACCGTAGTGGGACCATGACCATTTAAGCACAACTAAAGCTCACTGCATAACCGTCAAACTAGAGTGCCGCAGTTATACATCTAACAACAACGCGAAAGTGCATGGCATAAAGCCTCGTTTTTGTCTACCACTGAGTCAGTAAAACGTTGCATACACGCACTATTTGGTACTTATTTGGAAGTACTCTCTTATTCCCCCTCTCCCCACGTGTAGGGTAGCAAAGTGGACGTCGTCTAGTTAACCTCCCTACCTTTCCTATATTCATTCTCTCTCTCTTTCTCTTAGTACTTTTTAAGCTTGGGACAATGCCAAGTGGACTTTACGATGTGCTTCAACGAGAAAGCGGCACCCACACTGAAATGATTCTGTCGAACGGAGGTTACGACGACAATACACAGCATTCTCGAAAGTTGTACTCACTGATATTATTACAGTCCATATATGTAGTCGAGCAAGGCGAAATGCTTCTGCACATCGTGTTAAGCACACATACAAGCAGTTAAACCCACGCTAACATAACGGACCAAGCCACCCTTCGAGGGCGCACATGAGGTACGCGCACATGCAAACCCGACGTGGCTAGCAAACAACGCGGGCCGCAATCCACACTAGGCGTGCTTCAGCCAAAAAGCAGCCAGGCGGTGACTCCACTGGATCTCGCCGCCAATAGTCGGCCGTAAAATGTACATGGTCACCAGAAAAGTATAATCGCAATGAACGGGTATATGCCCCAGAAATTGGGCAAATCCCACAACTCAACACTGTGTGTGCGCTGCGAGATGCCGTAATGATCTACCATCTAGCCCAGAAGTACATTTTAAAATGACCGCTTGTTCACTAAAAATGAAGAAGGCAACAGTTAGCCCAAGAAATGCCTGCTAAGCGAAAGTGGCGAGCCGAAGATGCCGAATACATGCAACGAAAGAAATATAGATAAAGAGATAAATTCTCGGGGAAAATTTTCCTTTGCGAGGCGAGACTCGAACCCGCTCACATACCATACGAAGGCGAGCGGCTGGAAGAGTACAGCATAACCTTGTATAGTACAGCGCAGCAAGGGGTTGGGAAAGGCAAGAAAGGAAGGGCAGGACGGCTGTGAGGTCGAGGAGGAGGGAAAGGAGGAGAAAGTAAAGCTTACCACAGAAAGAAAGAAAGAGAATGAGAGAAACAGAAAATGAAAGGCAGGAAGAAAAAGATGGAGAGAAAGAGAAAGAATCAAGGAAAGACAGAGAAACATATAGAGAGCGAGAGAAAGAGAGGGAGGAAACGAGAAAGACATAGCGAGAAAGAAATGGAATATAGAGGAAGAAGGATACAAAGAACGAGAAAGGACTGGAGAGAGAGAGAGTGAGAAAGAAATAGGGAGGTGACGGCGAGAAAGAGGTGAACGCCACCAGCTGCGCTGCAGACTCAGTCTTCGCACCACTATTGCGAAGCTGTCATACTTTTCTGTCTTGCCTCCTTCTTTATGAGGCATACGCATGCTCGCATTCACCCGAAATGTTATAACATGGCGCTGCTAAGTGCGTGTCTGAGCATCGCATCATGTTGAGTTGCTAGAGGCCATGTCGAGGTTTTTGCGATTTGCGTAAAAAATGTAGTAATAATTCACTTTTCAAAACCAACGCTTGGTTTTAACAACGAAGCTCTTTAGGAAATTGTTTGTTGTATCTTACGTCATGCAACCATCATCATTATAAACTGGTATGTGCCACTAAAATTGGTTAAATCCCACTACTCACCACTGGTCCTCAAAAAATGAAGAAGGTGACAGTTAGCCCAACAAATGGCTGTGAAGCAACTCGCGCCTAACCATACGCAGCCATGGGTCACCCGAAGAAAAATCGCACTCCCGAGGAAGAAGCCGCGATCCGGAAGCGAGGCACGCGTCTCCCCCCGAACGTCAGCGGCAGCGCCGAGTAGATTCGGAGCGTAAGACCAGGGAATCGGAAGAGAAGAGACTGTGGTGGCCACAAAACCCGAATACAGGTAACGCAAACGTGCGGCAAATGCTGCTCATGTGCGTTCCCTGCGGCAAGATACAGTCTGCTGAGAAGCGGAGCTAGCCCGCGCATCTACCAGTGGTGCCGACGCCACCATCATCAGTGTTCGCAGTCGTTTTCAAAGACGAGTACCGCGGGTGCCACGATAAGACGAGTACCCCGATAAGGTAAACACGGAGACCAAACCTGCTACAACCTCGCTACAGACACGTGCAAGCCAAGTTCGACCTCGTTACAGTTCAGTTCAAGTCAACTTCAACCTCGATATAGCTAAGTTTAGCCTAGATACAGCAATAAATAAGCATGAGAACGATAAGCTTCGCCGTGTGTCGAGCTTTGCGCGGCTTAGTGCAGCTTTCGGCCAATTTTTAATAGCGGTAATATTTCAGCTGGGCGTAATGCGTCCCCTGAATTCGAAATACCCCTCGCCTAGTGGTGACATCACTGCACGCCGCCATGGCAACAGGCCCAGCTGATGTGACGTCACGTACCACCGCTGAACCGCGCCTAGCGATGCAACACTCGCACTCGCTCTCACCCGTGACGTCACTGCACGTCACGTGATTTACTCCGCCGAATGCTACTCGTGTCACCGTGCCAAAAAAAGCGGTGGGGGGGGGGGGGGGGGGGGGGTCGGTGCGATTGGTTGCGGCCGGGTTGTGCGTCCACTATGCATCGTCCACTTCATCGCTTGTGTAAAGACTGGTGGTCTGCCTCCTGGCGTGGATTCAAGCTTGGAGTCCCCATGGGTACACCCAAGAAACTACGCACTCCTCAGCAAGAAGCTGCGCAAAGAGAATGGCGTCTCCAAGCCATGTCGCTTAACAATCGTCGATGGAGAGTGAATGCGGAATACTGGACTAATGAGGAAGCAAAGCGACGTCGACGAGCCGAGAATGACCGCGAGTATCTGGCACGACGACAACAGTTTACTTACCTGTTACATTGTGTAGCTTATGTAGCATAAATATTGTAATATGAACCTTAAAGCTTTACATGATTGCCGAACTGACCAAAATTTTATGAAGCCTAACCTAGCGAAATTGTAGCAGAACAATCGAATAGTAGAAAACGCAGCTCCACTGTGGCGTTAGCCTTACAACAACAACGCCATGCAAAGCTAGCCGCGGCCTTCTTTCTGCCAGTTTTTTGTTTCTTGAACACGAGAGAACGTACTTAAGACCTAAAAATCAAGACAGTGGCAACTATAGCTACATGCTCATTAATTTAAATGGCTGCATGTGAACATTAATCTGGCAACTTTACAGGCTTTGTAGCTCCGATCTCACAAAATTAATGCAACATGTTTTTACAGACTAAGTTAGGAGACGCGCTTGGCTTTAATTCTACGGAGTGTAAAAGAAAATCGAAAGTATTCTTTATGTTCTTTGATTTTCAAAATATTACATGGTTAGATACATGGCCTTACGCAAATATTTTTTGGTTGGCGTCAAAGATTATACTTTGGAATAATATTTGTGACATTTACTAACCTAACGTGGGGCAACATTATGAAATATATTGCGAATTCGATCGCTCCGCTTGTATAGCGAAGCCAAAAGCTCTGAAGTTAGAGAACTATTGAAGAATGCACCATATTCGCAATTTTTTCTTAGAATAAGAGTCCCATCACGGCAAGATAACGCCTTTTCGTAAAGTAACGCTAATCATGGTTTGCCACAAAAAAATGTGAGACCAATAGGTAGAATAGCTTTTTTTTTATGTAGGCTCTCGTGAAAAACCCATTTTCGCCCAAATCGCAAAAAGCGGTTCTAGCTCAGCGGAGACCACCAAATTTTACAGCAGAGCTGCTATGCTCGAGATTTACCGAGTGTCGTATATAGAAAATTATAACCATCATGAACCGGCATGCACTGAATTAACGCCCTAGCACTGTGTACATATGCTTAACAAGAGAAGCTGAAACCGGCGGCCCCTAATAGTCATGTATAGGCTAGTATAGAATAGCGAGGGGCTCTAAAGACAGAGTTCAAAGCTTAGACAAGCAAGGGTTAGCTGGGAGACCAACAACTCCTCTGTGTAGGGTGCCTCGATGCGCTCGTTCACCTCCGCTCCGTTCAGGGTGGAGACAAGTGCGTCGTCTGCTACAGCGGTCGCCATTACTGATCCCAATCGTCAATGCGCGCACTGCCAGCGCGCGTATTCGCAGCCTTTTGCTCACGAGTAAAGACACTTTGGGCTGGACTTGCCTTCGCAAACGCATAATCATTCACGGATGTTGCTAGTTATAGGTTTGAGGGCACGTATCAAGCAAGTAATCGAATGTTTCGCGCCTAAATGTGTTGCAGGACGTAATGACCCTCACCGCCGGCGCGGCCGCTGGCTGCGGCTGAGTGGTGCACAGCTGCTTTGGATCACTGAGAGCTGGAGGCATCACTGTTCACTTTTATACTTTGCGGGTGTATATGTTCGTTTATTTATTTATTTATTTATTTATTTATTTATTTATTTATTTATTTATTTTTACACTGCATACACACAGCATTTCCCAACATGCATCAGCAGCGATAAATTTGCTGACGTGAGAAGCCTAAGGTTTAAATTACTCGCTGTTTAGCTAAATCTTAAAGCGAATAGAATTCGCGCGCAGGTTCCGAGGCTGCTGTTTTATGTGACCGATTGCCGGATATATTCGTCCTCGTGTCCTCCTATTGAATGCCTATTTAAAATACGGCTGTATTTCCCATTTCGAGAAAATACCAGCGAAAATGCGGTAAGCATCACAATGTCGTTTAGCGATTGCAGCGGAAACGACTCTACTCTGTGATGCTTCAGTTTTTTAGGAGCGAAGCTCCTTAGGCTCTCACGATGTCCGTTGTCACCGTCGGACCGAAACACAGCTGTTACATATACCGTAGAAAGAGCGTTCATAGCGCGCATATGATTTAAAAATAGGCCGTACTCTGTCCATCCGTCCGTGCATATATCCGTCCATCCGTCCGGGCGTCCATCCGTGCATCTGTCCGTCTCCCCGTCCGTCCATCTGTCCGTCCATGCGTGCGTCCATCTGTCCGTACGTCCGTGTATCTATCCGTGCGTCCATCCCTCCGTACGTCCGTGGATCCGTCCGTCCGTCCATCTGTGCGTGCGTCTGTCCATATCTGTCCGTCCTTTATACTAGTCGGCGACTTCAACGTAGACAATATGGACTTTAGGACCTAGCTTCGCCTCCGTCATCAGCATTCACTTCGTGAATCTGCAGCCATTTTTTTCAGCGCCGCAAATTCCGCGTTGAAATTAATGACCGCGTATGGTACACAAAAAGCGTTCCTTCAGGGAGGTAATTCTAGAAAATTGTTCCACCAGATAACGAAAAATTTTTTTTTTCTATTTGTCGTTCTTGTTCCGCAAGAAAACACAACTCGGAGTGAATAGTTGCAGTTCATTACAGACGCGAAAATATTCATAATCACACGTTCATGCATCAAAAAAAGAAGAAGAAGAAGGAGATGCCCGCGACAGCGAAAGTACGATTTCCAAGCACAATTCCTAAAACAACGCCAAATTTATGAGAATGGTTCTCAACGTTCGAGGCACCAACACGCACTCAAAACCACACACATAACTTGTAATGGCGTTGCTAGTAATATACACCCCGTTTTAAAAATCGTCCCAAAAAGTACCCGACGTGCTTGCAATACTCACGCTGAATAGACGAGAGGCACTCGTCGGCTGCCACTTGTCACGCTTTATTTTCATTGTCCATAAAATTATTCTTTTAGGATCCCTTGGGAAAGAAAACATCTTCCATCCATTCCTAGAATGGTTCGTGCACTGTGGCACGCAACATCCAGTCATCTTGCGGGACTCGCGACGAATCAGGCGGGCGACAAGGCGGCAGGCGCCGCGTGCACACTTAAAAAAGAGCGCGGCGTGGGGTAAAACATGGCGGACGCGCGAGGCGAGGCGGCGTCGACCCTTTCAAAGAATGGCCACACTCTAAGCGGGGGCGCGCGCATCGAGGCACTCTACCTCTGTGATCGCGCCTGCGCGACGAAGTGGAAGCTGCGCAAATTTTTTTTGAGGGGCGAAGCACCTTAGAGTCTCAGCGTGCCCGTCCATCATCTGCTGTCGTGATGGTCGATTTGCTTGAGCGCAAGAGAAAGACCACCTCCTCTCGCCCCCGCCTTTAACCCCGCCTCAGCTCTCGCCGCGTGGCGAAAGAGAGCGAACGGCGCTAGGGAGCCTTCATGTGCGCGCCTCCGTACCTCCGTAAACGGCGCGCGTTGGCTATGGAAACGCTCCCTCGCCCCTCGCCCGCGAGAGACAACGGGCTGCACAACCGTTCATCGGCCACCCCGTATATAAAGGCACTGGATCTTGACCTGCAATGTAGTGCCGGTGGGAGATTTCTTTTGTGCACAGTTGCAAAATATAGATTCACAGCGTGCGCTTTAACTAAAAGCGGACTGCATCCTTCGCCCCTCCCCAGGTTTCACGTGATTGGAGCTGAAATATCCTTCCCTACATGCTTCGCCTCTCCCAAGTTTCGTTGCTCGCGCTCGGCTCGCGCGTTGGGCAGACTCGGCGCGGCGTCTGCGCGGACAGTCTCCATCGGTGGGCGCGGCTGATAAGCCACAGCGTCCGATAAGCCAGGCGCGGAGGGTTTCTTTTTGTTTTGATGAAGCCAAATTCTTCTTTTGCGAAACTTAAAATAGTGTGGTTTTTCTTGATACTCAGAGAGCAAGCAACATGTAATTTTTCCAGCGAAATTAAAGGGGGTCGCCGTACATGCACCAACGTTCTTCTCTGAACACTCCCCATAGACAAGAATGTGCTTAAGAGACATTTTCAGTAAGTAAAGTTTTATTGAAAGCAGGTCTGACATACATGAATTCTGTTTCGCTAGGTCGCGAACGGCTGGCATCGAGGGAGATTCAGTGTCTGCCTTGACGTTTGCGTTTCGGTTTTCCTCCAACAGGAAGATCTGTAAAATTGAACAAACCGTGGTTGTACTTCTTATATCCAAAGAAAGAATTATAAGGGACGTAGTGATTACGACTAAGGACAGCTTGTTACGATGTTAGCATTAACGAATACCGTTTTTACCAATTAAAAATTGTTCCTGAATCTTAGGGCACCATCTGTGAGACCATCATCATTGTTACTTTAATCAGCTAGATGTCGTGTCCAATTACCCTGCGAAATAGTTATCAGAAATTATTGAACAAAGTATTACGCCGGAGCCAACGCTTCGACGAGTGGACTTGTCTTCAAGGCAGCAAGCCAGTGATGGAAAAGAGCAGCGTTGAGGCAGCAAGCCTTGACTCTGCTATTGCACTAGTAGACAGTGGATGACTGGACGAACTTGTCCAAGCGTTGGCCCCTGTGTAATTCTCTGCTCTATCGAATACTTGTTGAGTCCTTACGTTTCCTAATCGTGCAAAAATGATGTTCGTCACATTCCGCGTTTTGTGCTCGGTTGTTTTATTGGACCACCACTTTCTGTGGGCAAACGATATGCAAAGAACCCCTGTAGTGTAACTTATAACCTGTGCTGATATTTTTTCTATTCTTTCCCATGCTGCACTGCGAAGTTTTGCGGATGTTTTAATGAATTAGCAGAACAGAGTGTAAATAGAGCGTTCAGTATGCAACGTAATTGCAAGCGGGCCGATCCTGGAGTTAGTACAACATTGAACTGGGAACAAAGTGGCAACAGAGGTCCAACGAAGGATCTCAGTTATCGCAAGAAGTAACTGTGTCAAACAGTTGGTGCAAAACGAAATCCCGAAAGGAAGGTCAACATGACTAGTAGTTATTCTATGAATGAGAATATGGGCATACACCCGTTGATAGCTCAGAGCTGCAAGGATATTCCCACAAATTTCGAGAAAGTAAAACTTTCTGATTGGCTATATGCAGCTGTATTACGGGTGTGATCATAACTGTAGCCACCTTTCCACTCCCCATCGATTCCTAAGATTCCTAAAGAGCAATGAACGGAGATGGGTAATCTAACTTATTCCATTTACTCGCGTACTACCAGCAGGTGTAAGCTTTGGTTAGTATCGGCTAATGTCTGCTAACATTGGCTAATAATACTGTCACTCAGGGTAGCCAAACGTTAGTCAAGGGAATAAATTCCAAATGACGCTTATGAGCTATCTTGAATGAACTCCGTGGCCGTTTTTCCTGCACATTATGCAAAATTTGACGTAGCACATTGCCACCGAGGGTGGTGCTCAACGTACTGTAACTTGATCTCACTGCACTTTTGCTGGCAATTTCTTTTTTTTTACTTCTCGCAGGGCCCCACTTTTCTATGAGGTGGTGTAGAGAACGAGAAAATGTGGACTTTAATCCAAGCGAGTTTACGCTAGACGATAGCCCTGTCCACTGAGCTGGAGTAAGGTCTCAATTATTTAGTTTTCAAATAAATTCAGAAACTCAGAAATTCAAAGCGAGTTTTACCTCACGACCTTTCTTTTAAACTGCAAACGGGTTGCTGAGCCAGTAGTGTTTAAGACGTGCTTGCTTCCTACAGTAGCTTGATGCGAGAATAGGAGTATATAATCCTAACATGTGCTTTTAACATGTGCTAACATGTAAGTCTAGGTATTCAAAAATTTAGTGTGACTTTCATTAATGACTGCATTCGCTCTTGCATTATTAAATTATTTCAAGCTAAGCAGTGTGTCTTGCATAGTTAAACCTCATGAACCTACGTTTTGTTGGGGCTCATCACGCCAACCTTCAAATATAATTTTAAATGCGAAGCATTTCTTAGCGAACTTCGGCCACTTTGAGCGTATCTATCTATCTAGCTATCTATCTATCTAGCTATCTATCTAGCCGCCTACGACTTTGTGCTCTCCTGGCCGTATCGTTAATTGGATTTATACCAAATTTGGTATGGCGTAACATGACTGTATGACGAACATAAATAGCTGGTCATATCGTGAAAATCATGACTAACTTGTCATGAAAAGTATGATTTACATGCCACGCTCATGGCACGCTCGCGGCCGTTTCGTTAGCTTGATATACACCAAATTTGGGATTTAGTGACATGACTGTATAACGAACATAAGTGGCAGGTGGTAACATGAAAATCTTGGCATGCATGTCATCTTCAATGCCATTTACATGCCACGCTCATGGTGCGCTTGCGTCCAGTTCGCTAGCTTGACATACACCAAAATTGGTATATCGCGACGGGACTCTATGACGGACACAAATGACCGGTCGTAACATGTAAAACATGCCATGCAAATTATGTAAAGTATGATTTGCTCCTTCCTGTCTGCTTCGCATTACATCGATTCCCACAGTGCGTGGGATCTGCCGGCTTTTTTCTTTTCGAAAACAGCACCTTTGCTTTTTTTTCGTTGCTTGACTAAAGTGTGATGTGCTCGCGATCAAATGAGAACCCATGCAATTTTTTGTTTAAGAAAAGCTCTTATTTTGGCGGAAGAAGCGTCTGGTCTATGTATATTAGAGGAACGCGGCAATTCTCTCATAGCAGTAAGTTTTCTTGACCAATAGATACACCACACAGGAAGATGACCGAACTTACAACATCGGCAGTCGCAGTACGTCTGGTAGTCCCAACAAGCAATAACAAAGGGCCGTCTGCAATGACTTAGCCACGCTATTTGACAATGTTCATATGTTAAGGCTGAAAAGATGTCGATGAAAAAGTAACATCAGCACGAAATAGACAAATAGTTGCATTCTAGAGTGTCTCTGGTGCGACAAGAAAACACGTGGATACTCCATACTACTTTGTTGTTGCTTTCGGCTCTATCTTCTACTACATGGAATTAAGGAGATACATCGAACAGTGTGGCCTGTATACATTATGGTAAGAAACATAGCTCAAAAGAGGTGATGAGGTTCTTTTTTTTTAGTAAAGGCGTCTCTACACCACGCCACGTCTAAGAGACACCGGGGAGGTTCAGTTTTCATTCGCAACAGAGCCGTGGAGGTCAGCGAGGATACCTTTACGAAATCGGCAGCAAGTATTTCGGCAAATGTTACTCCTAAAAATGCAAATGTTTGTCATAAAATTTGTAAAATACTGCAGTTGATAGCAATTTGTGATGGAAAATAATTAAGAAGCTTCACTGATTGTACCAGGTTTGGGCTTTCCAGAAATCTCACGATGTGGCGGTCAGGCTTAACCTGCATTTCCCAACATGGGGAGAGCCAATTGAGCGCTGGTCGCGTCCCTGAGGACTAATAATTAAATTCGACCGATCCACCGACCGACTGACCAAACTTAGCGAAGGCTGCTTAATCAGCGAAGCTGGTGGCATCACATTGGTAAACATGGTGCACATCAGTAAAAATGAGGCCATACACATTTTTCTCCCTGATCTCCCGATCAAATCTCTTCCATAACGTCTTTCTTATTATCGTCGGTTCATTCGTCGCGTTTCGTCATGCCCTGATACATACAATGCGTTATATAGTCTGATTTTCTCGCGTTTTTGTAGCATTCTGTGACACTGTCACTACAGTAATAGATTGCCTAAGTTGATATGATACCCAAAGGCTAATACATTTAGCAACAAACACACACTTCGTGCCTTGTGATTTCCACAGGGCGCGAGATCCGCATAAGGATCCTTCTGTAAATACACTAAACGAATGTAATATCCTCAGGTTTCGCGCTTTTTTTGTTACATAGCTACAATTAGGAAGAACAGTTCAATACGTCAATAAAAATTACATAAAAAGGATACGCTTTATTGAAGAAAGGAATTAAATTGTGGAGATTTTCTGTAACTGCGGTACACGTAAAAAGTTGCAAAATTATAACATTGCTTACAACATGCGAAGAGCAGCTGCGTGTTTGATTCGAAGCAACTGGGCCTTCTCACATCTGTGCAGTGTGATTGTCGCTGACGGCACGTGAAGTTGCCTGAGATATGGGAAGGAATCGTAAAGTGTAAGCGGAGTGCGGATGTGCGTGTGCTTTGGTTCAGCAAAGACCTAAATAAAGCACACCAAATAATTTTAGGCTTTTCGAACAATATTACTTAGGCGGACATATATCATAACACGAAAAGACGCGTGTTTTATACTACGACACTACCGCTTCGTCGCTAATATTCCATATCATGTTGTCCTGACAAACGACATATTTTAATTCATTAAAATATTACGAACACGAAAGGCACTCTTTACGCATAAATATTCAACTTTTAGAAAATTATTTTCCTTTACGACATCTGCAGTAATTGCCCCGAAAGTCAAATTTTCTACAATGCTTTGTAATGCAGACTTCGCAAGCAAACTATCTAAAGCGCTGTTCGCTGCATTGAACGTACAGAAACTGAAATTCCAATTAATGTATTATTCACATCATAGGACTTACTTGCCTCGACTTATGGCTTTGACGATTACAAGCACCATGATGAATATAAAAAAATATGTTGGATTCATTGCTACAAAAAAAAAAGAAAGAAAACAGAGTTTAATTCTTGATGGCATGAAAACTTTAATGAGAATAAAAAATTATTCTGAGTTTCTGTTAGCGCTTAGTAAGCTGTACACATAAATAACGCAACACTATGCAGCTCCATCGTTAAGGACGATAATACAAGTATTTATAGCGTCGCCCTTGTCATTGGTCATTTCAATGCTTTTTGAGGCTTTTGCAAAGAAGAACGGGGTCTGCAAAGAAAGGCTGCTTTGCTGGCTGACCTGTACCGATGAAACATGTGGGCTTGAAGAAGTGAGGGCTGGTGCCGTCGTTTGATAAACTTGCCGGGAATTAATTTTGCATTGCGTGTGATGGCATTCCGTGAAGAGCTAGGTCGGTACTTTATTTGAATTTAGCTCTCATTTGAATACACCACTAGATATGCTGGAATCGGTGCATGTACACAATGATGTCACGCACATAAGGCTATTATTGCAATCCAAAAGCAACAGAAAGCTTTTCGCCTAGAGGCAGAAATGATTGGTGCTTCAAAGATGACGTTAAATAGCCTAACCAAGAACTCACAGGGTCCATTGTGCATTCGCCTAAGGCGACCCGACGCGAAAGCCATGCAGTGTTGCTAAGCTGAATGAGTGGATTTTGAGCCCGCTGTAAGCTATCTTAGGTCGCCTTATGGAAGTGCCGTTTGCGATCTATTCGCTGCGTCATAATTCATCACCATTTTTCGATGTACAAAAGTACCCACTGCGTTTCTGTAAGGCAGCATGTGCAGCTACATATGCACACTGTGTTGTTGCTCATGCTTCTGATGATGATAATGAATTATGGCTGATCCGTTTGTAATGGGTGGTCAGCTGACAACGATTCACTTCTCGCGCAAATCACATCGTGTGATGCCTGGTGCGGTTCTACGCTTCTGACACGCAATATTTGATTTGTTCAACGGTTTCTAAAGCCCCCCTTCCGACCGCGATGAAAAAGACAACATACAGCGGAAAGCAGACGCTGCTGTGAACACCTCGAGTAGGTCTTGCAGTCGTGTGGAGAGGATAATTTTACAATGTTGTGGGTGAAATCACCACTTGCTGAAGCGACCCTGTCTTCCTACACAGGCCCGTCCCCATTCTCTTAGGAGCCACCGGCGGCGGCTGAAGGGCGTCGCAAAGCAGATGGCTACTACTGGCTAATAGCTGACATAAGGAAAGGGCGGCGTTTGAATAAGATGCGCTCGTTGCCATGGGGTGCTGCCGCGTGCCGGCGCCGCACCGTGTAGCTAAGTTGCACAGTAGCAGCACTACTGCGCAACGGAATTCCACGGAGGAGAGAGAGATCGTGCTTCATTACGTGCGCTGACGTCTTCCCCTTCCTGCAGGTGTAACTTCACATGCGCTCGTCGGTGAAAGTGCTCAAAGCTTACGACAAAGGACCGCAACTCCGCTCGTTCTTGACGGACTCGAAAATTTTCCCCGCGATCTACTCGTGAGGCAATACACTTCATAGTGAGGTCATCTGATGATTACTTAGGGAAGTGACTCGGGAGCCTTTCAGCGTGACTCCTCGACCGACATGACACGGGTATCGGGTCTTTTTCCGGAGGAAAGTTTCGAGCGCTGACTTGGCTCTGTGGTGGATAGATTGACTGTCATGTGGAGTGCCTAGGTTCAATTACGGCTCAAACCATGGTTTTTATTTCTTATTGTGCACATGGTCACTTGAGTTTTGTACCGTACGCCGTGGTTTTGAGCCCAGCATCTGATGACTCACGTAAGAATTTCGCCTTAATAACAGCAATAATGCTCTGGTAGTGCATACAAATTGCATGAATTGCACTCACTTTAAATGCTCACCTTCTCAATGTAGAAACAATGTGACGCTCTACACATACTGTGCGTTAATCACATTGAGCCTTTCCTTAATTGTAGAGTTACGCGACAGATGTAAACCCGTTATGAACGCATTAATGGACTTTGAGCTACCGGCGTACGCGGACGAAGTACTACAGTGTTGCGGTATTTTCCTTTGCAATACGCTCTACTGCCGTTAAAAGTGTTGCCTTCCAACATTTACCCTGCATATTTCCAATCATATCGGAAGTATCCCGGCATGAATGTGTATAGCCGCTTAATAAAAAAGGTTTTTTCCATACTATTAGTAACCGCAAGTGCAGTTGCTTTGGTTTCAAGAAAAATGTATCAATAGGCCTTTCTTTACCATTGCATTAATTTACCGTTTGCAGATATGTACAGCACAAGGCAGTAAATGCTTGGATATGTTAGGTGAATCCTCTAAGACACTCATTTGTTAGCTGTTTATACCTGAGCGCACTACCAAGAAATATTTGAAAATCAATTCATCATTTTCTGATTATAAAGGAAACTGTTTATACTTGCTGACAATAAAAACATGCCCAGCTCGCCCCGCATCCACTGCCACAAAAATTGTATTGTGCCTGTTCTGACTGCAAGTACAAGAGGCGATAATAAGCAGACTTTTTTTGAGTAAATAGACGGTACACGTGTGAGCGCAATGGTGGCATGGTGGTTTCTAAAGTCGAACAATTGTCCATTATGTTCGGAAAGAAAATGCGCGAACGCACCGCGCCAAGGGAGAGAGAACGATTTATTAGAAGGCAGAGAGGTCGGCCCTGAGCTAGTTCGCTCTAGCCTGCTACTCTGCACAGGGGAAGAGGGACAAGGGGAAAAAAAGAAGTGATGAAGGGTGACGATGGGGAGAGAAACAGGTTATGCGTATATACAATGAACACACAGCATTGTGGCTTCGCTGGAGTCTAGCGTCCAGTCCTGTGCCAATGTTAACACAGTGCTTAATAAGTAAAAATGGCACAATGCTCAAGTGGAAATTGTTGTTGAGCAGCATTGAAAGTTGACAAGGTATGCATAGTCCAAACAGAGTGTATAATGCCACCTGTGAGGCTGAAATAGGCCAGCATTGCGCATACAATAGTAATAGAAAAACCGCGTCGTCGAAGAAAAAGCGTATTCGGGGCTGACTCTCTTTCAGCACGCGAGTCATGACACACCTAAACTACACATGCGATAAAGAAATAAAAGATTCAATACAACGTTTTAACATTGTTTTGGGGTTAAAAAATATAATTAAAAAAAAGCAGTATTGCCGTTGGTGTTTTCCAAATTTTTCGTCCTGAAAGAACTTAATATTTGGCATTTTCTTAAATTTTAGTTTTCAACTAATGACCATGTGAAGAGGGTTAGCCTTGGCAAACAATGGTGAGAACAGCTGACCTAATTATTTTTGTCTAAATAAAAAGTGGTCACCTGACTCGTTGATCATGGGACTTAATATTCGAGGTACGAGGTGCCAGATGATAAGCAGGTTTTTACAGTGGTGCCATAAAAACAGGAATGGGGGCGCTCCTTGCCTTTACTTATCCTGTCTCTTTTCCCTTAATGTCGATACGCTGTTAATAACTTCTGAATAAATTCTTACCAGTTCAGTTCTACAAGCCACAAACACATGTACAAATGAGTTAGGCATGAGGTGCCACTGATACCTTGGAATTTCAGAAGTCGCGCGTTCGCGGCACATAACGCATGGTGGGGATACGCCTCAGCCCCATAATGAAAATCGAAGTTAGAGCCAGCCACGTTACAAGTGTTGTGCTGCCCCCAGAAAATGTCTCTCACAAGGATCGTTGATAATCGCACCGAACGTGGGGTAGGTCTTTCACAGAAGTACATGCATAGCATGCTAGTCCGTCTTCCAGTTGAGCTTCGCACTTAAGATAGTTTGTTTAGGCTACGTTAAGTCTCATGTTGCTAATACATGTATGCTTGATCTTGTCTGCTTAAGCATTGCGCCATAAAAATGTTGCCACTTTCTTATGTGAGAGTCTGTACTGACGACTTTCTTCATGGCATAGGTATTGATGTAGACAAGGCGTTTGTCAATGCGAATGTGCGTTTCACCATCTGCGTGATTCCCATCTGTGTGGTTCCCTTTTCGGTGTCCACTGTTGGATCCTTCCATATAAGCCGGATCCATCTGAGTGTGCACTTATATCTGCCGTAGCCTGGCTTGCTGAAGAGTGTCGCGAGCTTGCGAAAACCTTTAGTACGCATGAATAAAAGCGGCAGAAAAACATTCGCTGGGACACCACCACTACTGCGCCCACGTTCCTCCCTGGAGCGCTCGTATTCCTCTCGGTCGCTACCACTGCAACATACCTCTCTTTAAAACCACTGCCCAGATACGAAGGCCCCCATCATGTTGTCGAAAGCACATTCCCGGTTAACTACTTGATCGAACCGATCAAACCATCTTCGGATATGCGCCATGGAGGGCTCTGCATTGTCAACGTGGAGCGCCACTAGGCCTACCATGACCCGGTCATAGTGACAAGCTGTTAGGTCGCCGGGCGGCTACCTTTTCGAAACCGGGGTAATTGCAGCGAAATCTTGGAAATTTGTAATGGATCTCCCTTTCCAGCGCCCTCTAATGGGTCGTCCTCTTCGGCTCTTTTTTCTGAAAGAACGCCGCTCATGCTGGGAGCCCGTGCTCTGCCTTGGGCGTCGCCTGTGCGCACCGTCGCCGAGGGCTGTCGAATAAACACCGTTACAATTCTTCGGTTGTAATTCACTTCTAACAAAGGCAGTGATTTCTTACGGCTAGAAGGGCTCATCTGTGTAAACTAGAATACAGGCTTAAGCTCGCCGAAGAAGAGCGGCGGTCTTTGCAGATCAGATTCCAGATCGCCCAACTTCAAAGGGACGGCCCACCGCGGACGCAAGATATCGGGAGCGATACGACGTCCCAGAGCGGCCAAATGAAGCTCCTCAGGCAGTATGCACAAATGCTGTCAAGTGCGTTTCCGAAATTTCTGCTGATGGGGAAGTGCCCGTGTGGTTCGAGTCAGTGGAGAGCTCGTTAGAGGCGTACAGCGTGCCGAGGGACTTCTGAGGTCCCATTATTTTTATGTTGAAAGAAGCCATCTTGACGACAAGGATTTTGCACTGGACATAGATGGCTGTGAAAGCACCCACATTGACTGCGACCACGAAGATCGGCTGCTAATTCACGGGGAGAGAATTGCACTTCACGTCCCCTCGTACATGAATGTTTTTTTCATGCTCGTAAGTCACTGATTGTATTTTTTAATGTATAATAGCGGTGAGCGAATTCAAAATAAAGGCATAATTTGTCCTGTGCATTGCTTGTAGCGCAACTCATTGTAGATATTATGGAGCGTCGCATGCCGCAACACGCTCGAGCACGAGCAGCGGGAGCGCCAGGGTTAGAGTGACGAAACGTGCAGTCACGGTCACAAACCACGCCACTCTGTAGACTTCACCTGTATTTCACCAGTACCTTCCGAACGGTATTGTTGTCCGACAAATTTTCGCAGCGTCAAATTCTTTAACCAGCGTCTCTATTCTATTCGAGAATCATGTTTTGAGAGGCTGAACGAACCTGCGACATCCGAGAGAAGTGAACTGCGCAAAGCTAGAGTCTGAGCATGAATGTGACACAAGCGCTACTGAACGGGATGTTGAATGCTTGCGTTCCGTTGAAGAAGTAACGCCGCGTTCCTGACGGCGGAATTAATGACGAAGGCGTAACATGTTTTGAAACCATCGTCACGTTAAACTTGCGGTCCCATGCAGAAGCGGTGGCGCTACAGGCTAACGGCCTATTACTGCAGCAAATTCGCCAGGTAGGCTCGGTACATTCTACCTCGGAATGCCGTTCAGTTCGTACGCAATTCTAGTTCGTGCAGTTTTCTGTAGCATGTCACATGATTTCGCCAAGCATCGTTGACACGCGGTAACGGACCTGAAATATAACCTTTCAGAACGCGGCCAATAATCAGCTGGTGAGCACTGAGTACATTTCACGATTTTGGAAAGTATTCTGATCTCACTTTAGTGCAGCTCATGACTTCATCCAGTGAAAGCGGCACGGTGTGTGCGTCCGCACGTGCTAACTGTCCCCTACGTTATGAGACGGGTTGACTCCCCTCCCAGCGCCACATTGAATCACAAAGTGGAGTTACCTATAGTTCAGGGACATTGCGAATAGCCAACAGTTGGCCAACATTACCCCACACTCAGCCACAAGTATAGTTTATATTAGCGCAGACTAGCTCGCAGTCAGGCAACCATAGCCAGAGCTAGTCAGAAGTTAGCCAATACTGGGCACTGTTGGTCTAGAAAAGCTGTCAATTGGCCATTCACTGCTGGCTTTTAGCGTGTAACCATAATAAGTGATGGTGTTTAACACCCCAAATCCACGATATGATTATAAGAGACGTTATAGGGGAGGGTTCCGGAAATTCCGACCTGCTGAGGTTCGTTAACCTGCACCTAAATTAACCTAATAAATACGGTAGACGCCATAGCTTATACGTGCATATGAAGCCAAGAGATAATGCCGCCAAGGAAAGCGTAGGGGCTGTTTATGTGGTGCTTCACTGAACCGTATCAATTTTGAATGGGTAAGTACAGTGAATGTCATGGCATGTATGTACATATGAGGCCAAGGAATGACATAATGAGGTGAAGGAATGCACAGGAGCTGCCTATGTAATGTTTAGTTAATATTCATCAATTGTGAGATGATGGGAGAATGAATCAGAATCGACGAAAAAAACAATTCCCCACGGGTGGTGAGCGAACCCACAACCTTCGCATGATGCCAAGGTTGCGGGCTCTGTCCCTACTGGCGACCCCGTAGGAGTGTGCAAGGGCAATGGTACATTCATTTGCATACATACGAAATACAAATTGTATAAACACCATTTATTGCCTTTCTGATACAGAGAGGTCTTTTATAACGATGAATACAGTAAAAAGTTGTTAATATTAAGATCACGATCTGGTCCCTAAGCCCTTTGACGTCCCAAGCGGCGACTGCATTGGAGGCGCCGCTGGGCAGGACTGCGTGAGCGGTTTCTGGGCAAGCGGGCTTGTACATCTGCAAAAAAAAAAAAAAAAAAGAGCGAAAACGTTTTGAATTGTGTCATCCAGGGAAGGGCAATGTTTAAAATTTGTTTAATGAAATTAGCGCTGCTTGCACTACGTCGCACAAGGCTGGAACACAGATAAGCTGCTAGGCACCACGCTGGTGCTCGCTTACCCTTTTACCCTCTCACGTCTCTCTTTCCCACCCGTTCCTGTACTACACTATCCATGGCTATGCATATTTTTTAAAGACCATTGTCTTTCTTGGGATACTTCAACGCAGAAATTTTGGTCTGTCAGTCTTTCTGTATGTCGGCCTGTCATACATTTCAGCCACCCGGCCAAAGTTTAAGCCCTTACTGAACGCCCAGCCATCTTGAACTGGTGGCAGCTGCGTTCGTACATGTGAACATTGTCGATAAAAAAAGCAAGTATTACGCATATCTGAGGCGCAACATCAATACGCAAGTATTAGGTTATGTGTTCCTTTACTAGAAAATACATAGATACGCAATTCTAAATACCCTAGTGCTTCTTAGGCCGTGAACTTGAGCACTTTTCTGTTTTGGGGGCGAAGCTCCTTAGGGTCTGGGTCTGTCCCTCCTCTGTAGTAGTAGTAGTAGTAGTAGTAGTAGTAGTAGTAGTAGTAGGTAGGTAGGTAGGTAGCCACGTGTAGTGGAATGTACCCACTCCACGTGATAAAGATGACGATGACGCAGTATAGTGGAATGTACCCGCTACACGTGATAACGATGAAGTATAAGCGCGTTCCAGTATAGTGGAATGTGCCCACTACACGTGATAACGATGACGATGACGCTGATGACCATGAAGTATAAGCGCGTTCCAGAGCACACATTCTCTTTCTGCCATGGATGAAAACGATCGAGCTTCGCCCACTCATCACCATTCACTTCGTGGATATCAGATCAGATCAAATAACTTTATTCAGTGCCCTGCGAATTTGTGGGATGGGCCTGGATCCCGCCTAGGCTTCGGCCAAGGGTTGCTGGCCCTTGGCAGCTTCCTCGGCTCGCTGGACGGCCCAGAGTTGTTGCTCCAGGTCCGAGCTGAGCAACGCAGACTCCCAGCGCGCGCGGAGGCTGTCGCTGTTTAAATTCTTTATTGTGCCTGGACATCCCCATAGTATGTGCTCTAAGGTGGCTCTAGAGTCGCAATGTCTGCACTTGTCTGTCGTGTATAAATCTGGGTGAATTATGTGCAGGATGGCTGGACTCGGGTAGGAACGGGTTTGTAACTGCCGCCATTCGACAGACTGTTTCTTGCTCAATTTCGGGTGAGGCGGGGGGAAATGTACGGCTCTGCATTCTATGGTGTGCTGTAATTTCGTGAAATGTGGTCATTCTATCTTCCCACTCCCACTCGTCGGTATTCGCTGAGGCAGGACTAACCGATGCTCGGTCTGTAAGCCCTCGAGCCATGCGGTGCGCTGCCTCATTGCTACCGTCTGATAGTGTGTGAGCGGGTGTCCAAATGAGATGGACACTTTTTCTTGATTAATACCAGGTTTTAGAATCTGTAGTGCCTCTGGGGAGATTCTACCATTTGCGAAGTTTCTTATCGCCGTCTGCGAATCGCTGACTATTACGTCCGCTTGTGTTTGTGCTATGGCTAATGCGATAGCTATTTTCCTCTGCGGTTTCTACGTGTGGCGTACGGACGGTAGCGCTCGTTAAACATTTTCCGCTCATTATTTATAACTACGGCTGTGTAGGCGCGCTTGTGTCTGTATCTAGCTGCATCTACGAATACGGTGTCCAGGCTGTTACCAAATTTCCTTTGTATATCGCGGGCCCTGCTTTCCCGTCTGCCCTGATGGTGGGTGGGATGCATATTCTTGGGCTATAGGAAGGACGGTTATCACGCCTCTAATGTGTCTGGGCATATCTTCTTTGACGCCATGCTGAATGTGATACGCAATACCTAGCCGATCCAATATTTGCCTGCCTGTTTTAGTTTTGGATAGGCGTTCGTATTGTGTGATGCGCTGTGCCTCGATTAACTCATCCAGTGTATTGTGTAGACCTAGCTTCAGAAGACTATCATTGCTAGTGGTGATGGAGAGTCCTATTGCTTGCTTGTAAATTTTCCTGATTAAACAATCTAATTTGTATCATTCTGATGAGTGCCATCGTAGGTACGATGCTACGTAAACTATTCTGCTTATTACGAACGCTTGGACTAGTCTAAGTAAATTGGCTTCTTTCATTCCGCTATATTAGTTGGCAATGCGTTTAAGTAGCCGCATGATTTGAGACGTTACATCATCTAATTTGCGTATGGTCTCGCCATTGTGGCCGTTACTTTCAATAATAAGTCCCAATACTCTGATCCTATCCGCTTTGGGTATGGGTTTACCTCTGCCGTAGTGAGGTGAATTTCTGGGTTGTTCTTTTCCTCGTAGTTGCGTGGTTTCCGGCCACGTCGTGATGGATTATAAATGAGGAGCTCAGATTTCTCTGCGGAACACGCCAGCCCGGTTCCTGATAAGTATCGTTCAACTGTTTCAATTGCACATTGTAATGTGTTTTCAACTTGTCCATCACTGCCATCGCTCACCCATAGGGTAATATCGTCAGCATAGATGGTATGATGGAGGCCGTCGATTTTCTGTAGCTTTGCTGGTAAGCCGATCAGAGCGAGATTAAACAGCATAGGAGAAATTACTGACCCTTGGGGCGTACCTGCGCTTCCTAGCTGTAGTTCCTCGGACTCAATGCCTCATATTTTAATGCGCGCTTTTCTGTTAGTTAGGAAGTCTAGAATGTAGGTGTATACTCGCTTTTTAACCTAGCGCTCCTCGGCCTGGTTGACGCACTCCCACGATCAGTCCATTTATCAATATATGCAGATGACATCTGCATCTGGGCGTCAGGGGTGACACGCGTCCATGTGCGTGCCAGGCTTCAGAGAGCGGCTACACTGACGACAAAGTACCTTCAAGGACGGGGGCTAGAGCTGTCATCAGAGAAGTGCTCACTTGTTGCCTTCACGCATAAGGTGATGAGCCCGTATGTTATTAAAATCAACGGACACACGATTAACTACGAGAAGACCCATCGCTTTCTGGGAGTCACAATTGATCGCGACCTCTCCTGGAGCCCTCACATCGCCTACATGAAAACGAAACTCACTATGATCACCCACGTACTAAAGTTTCTTGCTGGAAAATCGTGGGGTGCATCTGTACGAGCGATGCTGCAACTCTACACTGTTCTGTTCCTCAGTTTTATGCGCTACAGCTTACCTGTGCTTTGCGAAACCCGAAGAACAAACGTACGTGTCCTCCAGTCGCTTCAAGCCCAAGCACTGCGAATATGCCTTGGCCTTCCTAGATGCGCATCTTCAGCAGCGACAGTCGTCATCGCGCGTGATTATCCAATCACAACATACATCCGCGTCGACGCTTTGAGAATGCACATTAGGCATTTCGCTCGGATTCCATCGCATCACCTCGCTTCACTTCACGCTTCTAGACCCCACTCAGCGTTCAGCGGTACTGTAGCTTTGCATCGCGCACTGCTTCCATCGCACTTCACGCATGCAGCACGGCCACCGTTACCACTGTGGTGCCTACACCCTCTCAAAGTCCTTCTAACCATTCCTGGCATCCAAAAGAAGAAGCAGTCATCGCATCTAGCCCTGAAACAGGCTACACTACTGTTCCTGCATGAGAAGCACAGCGGGCGCCTTCACATTTACACGGATGGCTCTGTTTCTTCAGAAAGCTCAGCAGGGGCGGTAGTTATTCCCGCCAAGTCTGTCACAATTAAATTCAAGACACCGCATTTGACGTCATCGACGGCTGCAGAACTCGCCGCCATCCGTGCAGCGCTAGAGTTCATCGTAGAAGAACCTTCGCAAGCATGGTCTATCTTTTTCGGACTCCAAGGCAGCTCTTCAATGCCTAATGTCACCCCTTCGTTATGGACCTAATGAGCAGTTAGCAGCTGACATAAGGCTTCTTCACCACCGTGCAATCGAGAAACAACACAGCATTGCATACCAGTGGATACCAGGTCATTGTGGTATATATGGCAACGACCGCGCAGACGAGGCCGCTAGATCTGCACATGATGCTACCCAGTCCACAGCCATAGCCATACCTTTCACAAGAACCGATGCAGCTACAAGGCTTCGTTCGCTGGCACGTGACCTCACACTGGAACAGTGGAACTCTATGGAGTTCACAAATGCTCGGCTACATCACTTGGATCCTGATCTCAAGCTTCGCCTTCCGTCAGGAATATCTCGAGCTGAAGAGACTCTTCTGTGCCGCCTGTGGCTTGGCGTGGCCTTCACAAATGCATATTCCTTTCTTATTGGTATGGCCAGCACCTTTACGTGCAATAACTGCAGCTGTGAAGAAACGATCGCCCATCTTCTGTGTGAGTGCACCCGTTTCAATGCGCCAAGACAAGTACTTACCGAAGCACTAGATAGACTGGATGATCGCCCTTTGTCGGAAGAAAGAATTCTGGGTCACTGGCCAAGTCCATCCTCAGGCCAGAAAGCTTTGAAAGCATTGTTACGTTTTTTGCGTGCAACTGGTCTGAGCGACAGACTTTAAGACTCTTTCTTCCTTTATTTTTCATTCTCTTCCTGTCTTTTTTTCTTTCTTTTTTTCTTGTAACATCTCTTTTCTCTCATCTTTTACTCCCCTTACCCCCTTCCCCAGCACAGGGTAGCCAGCCGGTTCAAGAACTGGCTAACCTCCCTGTCCTTCCGCTTGTTTCCCTTCCTCGCTGGCCTAGGCCTAGCTCTGTTATTCTGTTTAATATTGTTTTGTGCGTAACACTGTCAAAAGCTTTCCTTAGGTCTAAACCTAGGATAGCTTCGGTGTTTCGACTCGTATTTTCTATTATTTGATGTTTAAGTTGGAGCATTGCATCCTGTGTCGGGCGTGATTTTTTTTTTCGAATACATAGCTTTACAGTACGATCGCGCGCGCACGCGTGGACAAGTCGCGGCCTCCCGCGGCGGCCGCAGTAACGACCGAGCGCGCCATGCGCAATTCAGCCAATGGGTGATACGATTGCTGTGACGAGTGATTCTTGAGCTTCTAGCGTCATTTGTCGAGAGAAGCGAAAGCAATTTTTAATTGACTTTGAGAATTTATTGTGAATTCCAGGCCGAGTGCTGCGCTATAATATTGGAGTAGGGTACGCATTTGGGCTGGTTGGTTCATGATTTCCTAGTAGAAAACAGGGCTACAAGACGGGACGCCATGGTTTGTCCTTTCTTCGTCCTGTCTTGTAGCGCTGTTTTCTACTGGAAATAATATTTGGCTCGCGTGTTCTCGGCAGCCCGATCGGCAGTGTTTACTGACCATGCTCAAAAAGCGCTGCAGGGCCCTTTTAAGGTAGTGCACTTGTAGTCATAGATGATGTAATTTGCACGACATGGCTGTGGACTCTTTGAATAGTACTGATGAAGCACGTCTTATGCGAACTTCAGATGCAGCGCATTATTGCACAATATATAGATGATAGTTTATAATGCCTCCTAGAGGGCGGAGAAATAAAATATGCAAGCGGACAGTTCTTCTAATCCTTCTGATCCAAGCGAATGATTCAGAATCGGCTGCAACCTGTGTTATGTGTTCTGTCCAAATCAGTTTCATAGTCATGAGGGCGCCAAGGTACTGATGTTTTTATATTAACAGTAACGGTTTTGAGTGAAGCAAGTGAGCACGTCCTGAATTAATATGCTTGCGAGACAGGTGTATAAATTTTTATTTTCAAGAGTACCGTTTTGTCATCCACCCTAACACCAGCCTTCACGTAAGTTTAACTCATTCTGCTGCTGTACTTGGTCTTGGTATGTATTGATGCCCCCACATAGTAAGTTGCCTGAGAAAAGGCAGATCGTCGATAAAAGTCCGCTAGGCATGTAATTTGATAAACATTAGCAATAATAGCGCACGAATAATTATGTGGGGAACACAGATTGTACCTTTATGAAAGAATGCTGAAAAAAAAATCGCGCCGTGTTGAGACAGTTGCTGCCATGGGTCGCCATAAGAAGGTACGTACTGCCGAGGAGGAGGCCGTCTTTCGCGAATCGAGACTCGCTGCTATGCGGGAGAGACAAAAGCAACGACAAGCCGATCCCGAATACACACCCAGAGCTTTCGAGAACAAGAGGCGTCGACGACGTGATGATCCCGAATATGCCAGCCGTGTAAGAGAACGGGATACTGCGTATAAACGGATGGAGCGCCAGTACCCAGTCATGCAGGAAGCCGAGTACGAGCAGTACGAGCGACGCCGAGCCCGTAACTACGATGTTATAACCTTAAAGCAGCCAAGCTCAATTACGATAATCTATAACAAAGCATGAGACCGACGAGCGTCGCTGTGCTTTGGCCTTGCGCGACCTAGCGGAAACTGCGTAATCCTTTTTTTGCCAAACAAATAACTAGAGTGCCAGATGCCGACTTTCCTACCAATGTTGTGGTGTTTGCCGCTGAAAAGGCTTCACGAAATAAAAAGAAAATGCATGCTCTATTGATGCTGCAAAAAAAGTGGCACAGATTTGCAGTCTTTTTCTTATGAGCATGGGTTCACATAGGGCCACAAAAATGTGCAAGAAGATTTAACACCGATGATGTTTTTTTTTTGCGCCAATGAAAAATTGGAGCAGGTATGTTCAAGATTAGTATGAAAAGCAAAATAAACGTAGGCCCCGTGATAAAGGGTTGTGGTGTGAATCAAGTCCATCGTCTTGGTAAGTATCGAACGTATGTGCTTTATTGTGTCCCATTGGGCCGTAACATGGTATATATCGGGCAGACAGGGTGCTACCTGAATGTGCACCAGCGAGACCAGTACAGTGTGCTAAATCCCGGACAAGGTTTACAGTTGTGCGGCCGTTGCGAAGAGTGTGGTCGCGTACCAGAATTTTCGCACACCTCTATTCTCTACTCTAATGATTGCACGAGAACTAGGAAGATAGATGAAGTCTTTTTTATAAAGAACACTGACAGTTGTGTAAGTTCGCCCTGTGTATCACTCTTAGATTGTGAGATCCCATTTCTATACGACATATGATTTCGGTCGACCATTCCCTCTTGTATTTCCCTCTCCTTTCGTGCTTTTTCTGGTATATACCTCTTCTGTGAAAAAATCCAAGTTTCTCTCTGCGCTTGCTTGTGTCCCACTCCTTCTATGTCCCGTTTTTTTAGCGCTACCAAGTTTTGTATAATGAATAAGATTTAACCCGGAGTCTTCCTCTACACAGTATGTATCATAATCACATCGAGCTTTGGACATGGAACTCCGTAGGACTTGTATTATTATTCAAAACAACGTGCTTTTAAAAGCGTCATGCATGCGTAATGTTTCCTGAAATTAAGCGCACATTTACAGGCAAAGTTTACTCTTACCACAACGGCAGTCACAGAACGTTGGCCTCTGAACAACTATAAAGGTTGTGAAACCTTGGCAATTTCTACACCACGACCATTCACACGGTCTTCCTTTGGGGGCTGAAAACATGTGAGAAAAAAAAAAAAACTAAATGCGTTGACGTGCAAATAAAATTAAAAAAGCACTGTGTTAGAATTTCTATGCTAGGGACGACTGGAGAAAGTTTGAAATATCTCCATTTAGTTAGCTTATGTTCTATGTAAAATATATGCTGGTATTTGCATATTTAATTCGCTTAAAAGCGGTGGATAGTTAATCGGAAACGAGATTTTGAATGATTTAGGATAAAAAAAATATTGGCCGATGAAATCCTATTGCTTGTATTTATCGACTTGATATTGCAGGATTCGA
>JALIZH010011974.1:0-35882 GCA_030522465.1 Rhipicephalus appendiculatus
CGCTTGTGTTAAACCACTTTCGGAAATGCAACTTGTGTAAAAAGTTGAGACTTGGAAGAGTTTCAGCGTGTGAAACTTAAGACGTTGTCATACATTGGCTCTATGAGGCTTGTGACGGTAATGTGAAAGCCTCCAAATTTTCAAGCATGTCCGCAAAATCGGCAGCTTTGCCATCTTTATCACAGATGTCTGTTGCCATATCTCATCCGATATTATAGTTTTCTCACAAGAGCCTGCCATCCCCCCTATTTTGCTTTTTTTGCGTGCAACCCGTTTATAGCAATTATCGGTTATAACAATGGAATTTTCGTACCACTTGAGTATTGTTATAAGTGTGTTCGACTGTAATGTACTTTAGAGGATTAGTGTTTTAGAAGAGTCCTTTTGTTGTCCCGTTTATCGCGCTTAATTTTTTACCAAGACTGTATATGTAATTTCGATTAGTATGACCCGTATCGAGCATGATTCAAAACGAGTGCAGAGCCCGCCAACTTTACACCGCTGGCAGCGCTGGCCGTCGAAATAAAATAACTTCTACGTAACGGACGGAATTCATACTTCGCTCCAAAAACTTATGCATGCAAAGCTATCTAGTGAACATGAGAGCCAAAGTGTATACCTTTAAAGAAAGTGATAAATTTCAAGGACACTTTCTACATTCCAAAGTGTGTTCGGCGAAAGCTTGTGGCCATTCGACTGACTATGCCTTGTCTTTTTTCTTTTACACTCTCAATGGGATGGCACACAAACGGAATGTGTGCGCGTTTTCTTTTTTAATTTTTTTTTTACCGCGAATCCCAGCGAGACGCGAGACTAAGCTGCCTCCGTTCGCATGCGTTCGTATTTTCTCGCGCTTTGCGCATCGTGCAAACGCCATCCGCGCGCGCGCTGTAGAGTCCGACGCGATCGGCGTCCGTTCGCGCACCCCGGCGGCCACCTCGCACCGTGCCAGGGCTCGGACGGAGGGAAGGACGGACGGACGGACGGATGGACGCACGGACACGGGCGGACGGATGGACGGACGAACGGATGGACGTGAGCATGAGACATTAAAGGCTGTCGCCCTAATATGTGGCAGGTCACGACCCACGATAAAGAGTAACAAGTGTTTTTTTTTGTTAGAGTGGAGCTGGTGAAAACGAAACCGCAGTCTCGGCGTTCCTCGTCATTACATCGTCGTTAAGGGCACGAAAGATCCCGTAAATTAGTTGATGAAATGTAAAAGAAAATGCGAAAAATAGAGTGATAAACTGTCGCTCGTCATAATGCATCCCATTCACTTGGAAAACGCTGCTCATTTCTTTCCAGTTTGACGATTTTCAGATGTAAATCTGAATTAGCGTATGTAGGAAAATAATCTCACAGGGTGTGGCTCGCACGGGGTCGAGTGCGTCAAATGGGATGTTTATTGAACGAAAACGCGCTCTTATATACAGCCTATATCAGAGGCGGCGTTACCGCCAACCGAGCGCGCGTGTGCATGACTGTGCATTACGTCACATCTCCCTTTTTTATTAAACAAAAAAAAAAATGCCCCCACCTCCCCGAAGGGAATCGTGAGGAAATGCGAATGCATTTCGCGCGCGCTTCACTCCATTTATATATGGTGGTTGTCGTTCGAAGAAGGAAAAGACGCCTAATTTCTGCAGCCCTGTCGGGAGCACGGCGCGGCGCCTTTTTTTTTGTTTTTTTTGTTTTTTATTTTTTTTCTTGTTTTTAATTTTTTTTCATATATAGCTCCGCCGAGCTCCCGCGATGCGAGCGCCCTCACGCGTCAGAGCGCGCTCCTCTCCCCTCACTCTCCGCTACTCCGCGCGCGCCCGCAGCTGTTGCTATGGGAGAGGATAAGCGCGCGCGCCCGCAGCTGTTGCTATGGGAGAGGGAGTGAGAGCGGAGAGAAAACACCTGCCGCGGACAACGCCAACGCCGCACAACGCCGGATGCCTGACATAGCCCGACTATGAAATGCATTCGCATTTAAAAAATTACACCATCTTCCGCTAAAGGGAACCATGTTTAGATGTGAAGCAGCGGGCGCTAACGCTTACACCGGCGGCGGCGTTGACGCTGGCGCTCATCGCAGCGTTGCGCAGGAGAGAAAACTGGGGATGCGTAAAGCACGCAGCGATGGAGCGGTGTTTCCTACTGGAACATGCCAATCGCTGCTAATGTGCAATGAGAGACAGAAGACTCCGACTGGACACAGAGACTCGCAGTCCGCTTTTAGTTAACGCGCACGCTGCGAATTTTTATTGTTCAACAACGCACAGGAGAAATCTCCCACCGGCACCACCTTGGAGGTCAAGATCCATTGCCATATATACGGGGTGGCCAGTGAACGGTTGTGCAGCGCGAGCAGTCGGTTTTTTCAACCAAGAAACTCGCTAGCAGACGCTGCCTGTGTCGGCGTCGCGAGGCGAGAGAGGGGGGGAGCGTAGTAGAGGAGAGAGAGGGGGGCGCGCATGCGCAGTGGGAGTGTGGGACGCTGCGGGCAGAGATGCCTAGATGAGAGAGGGGGAGAGCGTAGCAGGGGAGAGAGGGAGGAGGCGCATGCGCAGTGAGGGTGTTGTTGCCGCGGGGAGGGATGCCTAGAGGAGAGAGAGGGAGAGAGGAGGTTTTTATTTTTATTTTTTTTGAAGGGTTTGCGCATGCGCAGTAAGGGTGGTCACGCCGCACACCACCACCACCGGATTAAGCTTCGCCATAAGATGCTTCACATCTAAATAAGCTAAAGTTCCGACATTGGGTATCGTCGAGGTGGCCGGCGGTTACATTCGCTTCTGCGCAGCTGAGGCTCTGCGGGGCCCACGACGGCTTGATGTTCTTGTGTGGGGGGTGCCAGTGGAGCGGGGGCCAGACGGAGATGTTCTCTGGTGCGCTGCAACTGGAGCCCATCTTCGGTCTCGACAATGTAGGCTCTCGGACTGGTGGCAGGCTTGACAACCGTAGCAGGGGACCAGGTCTTTGATGGCACGTTGTACACTGTGACGCGGGAGCCATCGGGAAGTCCTGGTAGCGGCCTAGTACACCTGTAGTAGAAGGAACGTTGTCTACTTCTGATGTCGTGGAGCCGCCGTTGCATCTCCTCAGGGGGTATGGTCTGCGGTCGCAGGTGCGTTTCGGTGACTGGTAGCAGCGTCCTCGCCTGTCGGCCCATGAGTCTCTGCATTGGAGACTTCAAATAGGAATCGCGAGGCATGTTTCTCCACTCAAGCAATGCAGCACAAAAATCCACTGTGACGTACCGATACCACTTCAGCAATTTTTTGGCTTCTTGCACAGCACGTTCAGCCATTCCGTTTGATCGAGGATGATAGGGAACTGGAACGGACATGATGCAAGCCAATCTTACCGACAAAGTCACGGAAGTTCTGGCTGCTGAATGGCGGTCCACTCTCCGTGCATAGGCGCTGCGGGAAAGCCATGAGTGGCGAATACGTCTGCGAAAGCAGCAATCACCTTGTCGGCTGTCGTCTTCACAGGCCTGATCTCAAAAAAGAAAGAATAAAAGTCAACAACCGCCAAGTACTCGGTGCCATTGTGATAGCATATGGGAGCAGAAAAAATGAAGGCACGTGCTCGAACTGTACTTTTTTGGCCTTCTATAAACAGCGATCTAGAAGAAGTTGCTCGACGCTGTGAGACCTGCCGAAAGCACAAGCCAAGAAATCTGCGCTTGCCATTGATGAACCATGAAATGCCAAGCCTATATTGATGAACCATGAAATTCCAAGCCTATCGCTGTTTATAGAAGGCCAAAAAAGTACAGTTCGAGCACATGCCTTCATTTTTTTCTGCTCCCCCCATGCGCTGCAGTTCTTGCCTGCCTTCACGCAGCGCACAGCCTATACCAGAGCGCGTTTTCGTTCAATAAATACCCATTTGACGCACTGGACGCCGTGCGAGCCAGACAGGGAAAATAATCTCCCTCATGCATTCGCCTCAGATAAACTTGAAGGCAAAAGCCATTCAGTGTGGCTATTTTCTCATAATCGTCATCATCTTTGGAACTTCAAAAGTGACATGGGCCAACGCCTCCTAAAAAATAACTATGCCTAGAACGTGAGCCGTGAACTCGCTGTCTACCCTAGGATTTCGCTCTCTCCCTCCGGCATAGGGTGTCTCGATGCCAGCACCGCCGAGACGGCGCTCTGCCCCGGTATTTACTCCGGTCTAGAGTTATTCCATATGCTCCCTACCGGAGCAGAGTTGCACATAGGTCCGCCATATAGCCCGCCGAGGCGTCCACGTTAAGCAGGAAAGCCACTTCTGTCAAATGTAGGAGCCGGCGCGGCTCAGCGGCTCCGTGTGCTTTTCGCTCGTTCATAGCGCGTCGCTGGCGCAAAGACTTCCGCTTCGACGAAACAAAAAAAAAAAAAAAAAAAAAAAAAAAAAAAAAAGGAAAGCTCGAACGAACGACGAATTTAGATAAAACTGATGCTATAACTTGTTTGATGGAAGTGACTATCGGAAGCAATATTTTGTTCTAATTGTTTCAAATAGCAAATAGGAACAACATGACACACGATTCTGGATAAATTGTCCAGCAAATCGCTTGTTTCACGTAGTTTCCATGATGATATATGATGTTTTGTGGCGCAAGGACCATTTGATGGCCAAAGAGCGCCAAGACATGATAGCCATTGTGAGCAATGGTGTCATGTTAGGTGGCTGTATAGTGGCCTAAAATCGCTCGCGCTAAAGGCACGTAGTTTCTGACGTAGCGCTTCGAAAGATAAAGTAGGTGGCACGCATAGGTCGGCAAAACTTGCGGAGCTCACTAAGACTCACTCATGAAATGTGTTTTGCGCTCAGGGCTCACTCGGACTCAGACTCACCAAAATTTTCCCGAGTCGGACTCACTCGGACTCACACTTACGAAAATTTTAACGCGATAGCGTTTAAGAGCTCGTTTCGAAGAAATTCCGGCGTCGGCGTCGTTGGTTGTGAGCGAAAAATCATCATCTTGTCCGTGACCGAAAATCCAAGAAAGCAAATAAAATAAATAATAAAAATTTCTGGGCCCGTGTGAGGATCGAACCCAAGCCGTCTGCGTGGCAAGCAGATGTTCTACCACACAGCCACGCCTCTGCTTGAAAATACATTTAAAAGAACTTCCTCTGCTTGGAAATGCAGTGAAAATAACTTTCATGCTTTACAAACACACCCTTCCCGTATACAGGCGTCACAACACAACATGTAATATCGCAGTAATACTGCGTGGTACAAGCGTACATTGCCATCGGGCGTCAGAACATGTGACGACATAACGACATCGTGGTTCAAAGCCGGCCACCCATTACAAAAGGCACACACGTTAATGCGCGTATTCCCTTAAGACCACGTAGTGGGTGCATAGCAAGTTCGAAAACATTTCACGCGCATACTGCTCATGGTTTAAAGCATGCTACCCATTACATAGTACGCACTAAGTGGTTGAAGTACGCGCTAGGGACACGATATCGCTATCGCGTTCAACTTTTAAAGGCGAAGATTAAGGGTCCCCCCAATTATTCTTCAGCCGGACTCACTCGGACTCAAACTCACCATAACATTATTCACCCGAACTCACTCAGACTCAGACTCATGGCTCGATCTGAGTCTGAGTGAGTCCGAGTGAGTCGGCTCATGAGTCCGTTAGCCTTAAATTAGCTTTTTCAACCATGGTGTCAATGCACATTAACCCCAATATCTCACGTAATCGGTGCTCTTCTTAGCGCCTTTTGATAGAGTACCTTCGATACGAGTTATGAGTGCTCGCAAACCAGTAAGGTCATTTTTATTGAAAGAGATGACAATGTAAGATATATTTATCAAGAACTTCCCTGGAAGAGCTGGCGAGCAGGGGGGTGGCCAAGGCACCCCCCATAAGTAATTCGCGCCTCTGATCAATAAATATTGAAATGCTGTACGAACGATACTGGTTTGGAAATGCGTGTGAGTAGGCGTGAGTAAAGACGCGAATCCTAGCAAGGCTGATAGTAATGCTGAAGATCAGTGGATAGGAGTCCATAGGTCGGCAAAAGAAGGTGAAACTCACTTAGACTCACTCAAGAAATGTATCTTGCGCCTTGGACTCACTCGGGACTCAGACTCACCAAAATTTTCCTAAGCCGAACACACTCGGACTCACACTCACGAAAAAGTTCTTCCACCGGACTCACTCGAACTCAAATTCACCAAAAATATTACTCACCCGGACTCACTCAGACTCAGACTCACGGCTCGATCTCAGTCTGAGTGAGTCCGAGTGAGTCGACTCATAAGTGAGTTCGCCGACCTATGGTGGCACGAGAAAACAATGAGTGGCGATAAAGCAAGTGCTAATATTATATCACTCTGTATTTTACAGAAAACGCATGCTAACGAGAATTTTAAGCAGATCCGGGTAGATGTGGCATAAAATAAACATTAGGTAACACAATTTTTATGTTGCATAGTGCTCGCTCTGTGTTATGCTGTTTGGATATTCCAGTGAGGTGAATTTTCAAACATCCAACTAGCGCACATTTTTACCTTTCGGTCCCTTCCGATTTTTGTCAGCGGCTAGCCAGCTGAATACAAGTGGGTGAGAAGCCATGCATAACATGTTTGTTATCGCCTACTCTAGTCGCAAAAAGTATTACTATGACATTTTTGTTGTGCCGCAAAGACACAACAGAAATACCGTACAACGAAAATAGACAATACAAAACACCACCGCAGCACCAACAAAAACATTTATTACTCTGTCGGATCTTGTGACAGCGGTAGGCGCGGCGGTAAAGTAGCGGTGGTGGCGCTGCGGTCGCCAGCACACGAGCCGCCGTGAAGTGGGCTTTCCCTCAAAAGGATGCTTTTTGCCCCCCCTAAGCGCGCTCGCCGAATGGGGGGCTCGAGTGACGAGTTCTATCAAAGGCGCAACTCTGCTATACCTAAATGTAGCATATGCAGAAACTCTACTCCGGTAAGGAGGCGAGCGTTGCCTAGTAAACATGTTATCTGCCTCAGAGTTGTTAGTGTCATGGCACGTGGCTAAGCGGTGCGGTGGCGAGCGCTGTACCTGGGCGTCTGGTCGCGACACACGGCAGGAGGTATGGCCTTCGAGATTGCGCGCCGACAGGAGGCTCTTAATAAAAAAATTCGGCAGATTCCACGTACCTTGGGAATCGATGTTATGCGAAGCATGCGGAGGGGAAGGTGACTGTGTTGTAATGTTTTATTGAGCGAAACGTTACGAAATCACGCTAAAGATATGTACAAATGTTGTACGCACAGACATATGTTCCACAGTCGCATATGTTTTGCATAACGAGTTGTTTACAGTTGCGTAACGATGCCAACAGGAAACATGGGCAGTAGCAACACCAGAAGCGGTAAACTGATATGTAGCGCTTGTGCTCGCGAGGATGGTAGCCCTGGACACTGCAACATATATCAACTTCAGTGGATGGCACTTTACTATAATTGATGTTAACCTGGCGTGACGGCTGTATCATCGGAGTACATATGTAATGTTTATAAAATTGGATAGCCAGCACTGCAACGACAATTGACGTTTCACGAACATTAGGGTCTATTCGAAGAGCAGTTCCGAGACCTGGCATAGCTCTGTGGTAGAATGCTTGATTGCCACGCAGAATGCTTGGGTTCGATTCCTGTTGGGACCCCTGACATTTATTATTTGCATTCGTCCGGTCAACGCTGCTGATGACGTCAGCTTTTTAACGCTCTGGCAAGTACCAATGTTTGTCTCGCCGTTCCTGGGTTAGTCTAAACTGTCAATCACCTGTGGCACATACCGCATACCTGCGGCACATACCCGCCCCGTGGTATGTGCCACAGCGTTTGCCCGAAAGAGTTTGACGACGTACGCGACGGCATCGTCATTATTCATGTCACGACCAGCGAGTCATATTTGTCAAACCATCTTATTCTCACATACTAATTTTGGTCTACCCCAAGTTAAAGGGGTAATCACAAGATCACCCACACGTAGGCGGCTAGATAGATAGATAGATAAATAGATACGTAGATAGAAACGCTATAAGTGCCTGCAGTACGCAAAGAAATGCTTCGCATTTAAAAACAGAGTGACGTTCCAGGCGTATATTTAAAGGGGGCGATGCGCATTTGTTGATGCCGTGACTGCTGCTGCTGCTGATGATGATGACCAGTTGCTCATCTCTTCGGAATTTTTTTTTATTATATATGTTGATTATAAAAATGTTTCAATATTTGCCGCGTATTAAGCACAGGGAGCACAGCAGAGGTAGAAGTATAGAAATGCTATTTGTATAGCTTACGCGATATCAGTGGCAAATTTTCGCACGCGAGAAATATGCCGGCACCTGAACTCTAACAAAGAAAATGTATCCACCGATCCAAACTCTTGGAGCGATAAGCAAGAAAAGCGCTAAGTTAGATTTCTTCTTCAAAGTGCGTCTGGCCCCCTGCAGAAATACAGAGTTGCCATCATAGGCTTTTGTGCAATAATTCCCTTCGCTGATACATCATATAAATGTGGTACTTTGCGCCTGTGAATGAAATGTTTTGCAGCAACACAGCTATTTGGCCTAATTGGAATCGGTTCACGTTTGAGAATCGCGAAAAAGAAAAAAAACAAGAAAAAAAAACAAGAAAAAAAAAAAGAAAACACGACAACGAAGCAGGAAGTACACGAAGGATAGTGTGTCTTGCGTGTATTCTCTGCATCGTCCCTGTGTTTTTTCGCACTTCTTAAGCATGAAATGTTTTAATAATTAAGACGCTGCCGAAGCGGATTTTGGAGGCCACGTGGAAATAAGCGCATGGTTGAGATCTGCTCCGTCAGGTACTGTAACGATCCCAGCTACACACAAAACAAGCGTCTGCTCTTTAATGAAGTGGTTAATTATTTTTATTAATTATTCTGGCAATTATTTGCCATTAACTCGTGTAAACTTACGCTCCAGTATCATACGCATTCAATATAGCTCTTGAAATTGAAGAATTACCATCGATTTCGTACGTTTCATTTTTTTAAATCGCGTTTTCTGAATACTCGGAAAACCGGACGTGCCACTAAAAATGTTGTTAAAGGGACACTAAAGCGAAACAATAACCCCGCACCTCCACCAATTGCGAAGAGGCTTTATTGGACAGGTATGCTTCTGTGGTGACACTGCGAATTCAACACAGCGAAAACAGACCGTAGCACCGTCTAGCAAGATGGCAGCAACCAGAAGCGCGCGGTGAGCGAGCCGAGCGAGCCCAGCACCCGAGCGTTCGCGATGCTGCTGACCGGAGGCGCGTCTTCTTCTTCACACTTGGTTTAGATTGACAAACTGCACTCTGAGTACTCTAATGCCATATGCTTCACTATCATAAGTTCATTATTAGCGGAGAAAATCAAGGTTGAAGTTTTATTTCTAAATTTGGCGCCGTTATCTGCGCGCGTGACGTCAGAAATTCCAAATGTATTTTTCGTATTTTCGCGACATTGGCTCGATGAAATTTTCTGAAACTTCGTATGCTAAGTCTATGGCACCCACAGATGACAATGCACCTCATTTTTGTCGATTCGAAGCTACATAGGACTCAGTAGACGCCTTCAGAATCTATGACGTCACGGTGTTTGGTGCGAGAATCTCAAGGTGGCGTCTCCACCCGCATTTTCTTTTCGCGTGTTTTCTCGCTTACAAAGCGTCGCGGTAAGAGTGGTGTTTTCGGGATTGTGAAATTGTACTCAACTAATACGCGAAAAATCGTTTTGCCCTTTAGTGTCCCTTTAATGCAAGTAACAATAGCGCTCTAAACAGTCCACTGCGCTGTTTTTTCTTTCGCTTTTTATTGACAAGTTTTGTACGCGCGCTGCGAGCCAGCGATATTTGTTTTGCCTTATATTCACCTATCGTGATCTATGTTTCGCATATGTTGCTTCACACAACTTAAGGAGAAATGTAATATATCAAGACCTGCATGTTATTCTGGCATTTAGGAAATGTGCGCGACTTTTAAATGGCCGCGCGAGCTCCTTGCCCTTTGTTCCTGAAGTTCTAGTGCATTTCAGCTGAATGCCTGTCTTTCCAGTCTTATTCGGAAACTTTGTCATCGCGTTAGTTCACTTTGTCTGCTCATATTACTAGCATTTGAGCTGCGGGAGTTCTTCCGGCTTCATCGGTTTACAAGGTAGATATAATTTACACTTCCGTAATATACCCCGTTACATTATATGTAGCAATGTAACGATCACTCGAAAGACTGAAAAGCTAAAGTGTAAACTAGGTGCCTCTCCCTAGGCACCGAAAATGAGTAATGGACTGATTTCAACACTGGTGTCGCGATAAGTGTACTCGAAATCTCAAGGCAGTGTCTATGGTGGGCTGATACAGCAGCTGTAGTGCAAAAAATGCGAACTTGGACCGATTTTGCACGAACGTATAACTCGTGCACTTGCAGAGCTTTCAGTGCGGCATCATTCTCATAAAAAAGGAAAACGGTTTTCGATGACGTAGGAACGTAGGTCATCGGCAGCGCAGCAGGTGTGTTCAAAGTTGAGCAGCAGGGGCGGAGGCCCGGAGAAGCGGTGCAATATCTCGAGAAACGTGATTCGTGAGAGCAGTTGCATGAGGTAGCGGTTGCATGAGCACGTGGCATACGTTTTCAACTACGCTGCATCTTCCCATACGCTACTTTATTAGATGTGAAGCATCTTATGGCGAAGCTTAATCCGGTGGTGGTGGTGGTGGTGTGCCGCGTGGCCTCACTTACTGCGCATGCGCGAACCCTTTCAAAAAAAAATAAAAAACCTCCTCTCCCTTTCTTTCTCCTCATCCCTCCCCGCGGCAACCACACCCTCACTGCGCATGCGCCTCCCCTCCTCTCTCTCCTCCTACGCTCCCCCTCTTTCCTCTAGGCATCCCTGCCCGCGGCGTCCACACTCCCACTGCGCATGCGCGTCCCCCCCTCTCTCCTCTCCTACGCTCCCCCCTGTCTCCTCTAGGCATCCCTGCCCGGGGCGTCCACACTCCCACGGCGCATGCGCGTCCCCCCCCCCCTCTCTCTCTCCTCTCCTACGCTCCCCCCTCTCTCGCATCGCGACGCCGACGCAGGCAGCGTCTGCTAGCGAGTTTCTTGGTTGAAAAAACCGACTGCTCGCGCTGCACAACCGTTCACTGGCCACCCCGTATACCGGGTGTCCCAGCTATCTTTAGCCAAGGGTTAAAAAATACTATATTGGAGGCAGGCGAGTGAAATCAGTTGAATATTGCTTACAGCCATCTTGCGCACTTCAGGCAATTTTTTCTTGTGTAATTAACTAATTTGTTAATTATGATTAATTTACTAAATTGATAAATATTGACTTTACGCAAGAAATGAGAGTTGCAAAGTACGAGAGCGTCTTCAGAAACCCCCATTGCATTATTTGCGATAATGAAAGTTTTACGCGTACCATTTTTTCCGTGCTGCAAAAGAAAGCCCGCGAAATACAAAAAATACCACGTGACTAGCGCATTCGCGCGCCGCGACCATGGTGCTCTCAGCCGTGGTTTGAGCGAACAAAATCAGCTGCGATCACGACCCGCCGGCTGCTTTGCAGCAGTAGGCCGTTAAGTTTACGGTGGTTTCTTCGCCCGCTCTCGCTACAACTTGCACAGTCACGCGCGCCAACTGGCTGGCAACGGGCCAAGAAACCACCGCCAACTTATCGGCCTACCGCTGCAACGCAGCCGGCGGGTCGTGCTCGCAGCTGATTTTGTTCGCTCAAACTACGGCTGAGAGCAGCACGGTCGCGGCGCGCGAATGCGCTAGTCACGTGGTATTTTTTGTATTTCGCGGGCTTTATTTGCAGCACGGAAAAAATGGTACGCATAAAACTTTCTTCATCGCAAATAATGCAATGGGGATTTCTGAAGACGCTCTCGTACTTTGCAACTCTCATTTCTTGCGTAAAGTCAATATTTTTTCGAGTTAGTAAATTATTCATAATTAACAAATTAGTTAATTACGAAACAAAAAATTGCCTGTAGTGCGCAAGATGGCTGTAAGCAATATTCAACTGATTTCACTCGCCTGCCTCAAATAATTCTATTTTTTTAACCCTTGGCTGGAATAGCTGGGACACCCTGTATATGGCAATGGATCTTGACCTGCAAGGTGGTGCCGGTGGGAGATTTCTCCTGTGCGTTGTTGAGAGAGAGAGAGAAAAGACATTTATTGGTCCGGACGAAAGAGGATGTGGTGTTTATACATCCAACTCCTGGCTAGACCCATGTCGGGACGGGGAGGCCAAGCCTCTCCGCCCTCTCACGGGCCTTCCGGACAGCCAGGAGCTGGACGTCGTAGCTGGGGTCGGTGACAGCAGCGGTCCACCAGTCTTCTTGACAGCAGTCCTGCAACGCAGGGCATCGCCAGAGCATGTGTTGCAATGAGCTGATTTCTCCGCAGTCTGGGCATGTTGGGTCCATCTCTGCACGTATCATACTCAGGAAGCTCTTTGATGGGTAAGAATTCGTTTGGAGCAATCTCAGCGTGACAGATTGTGCTCTGTTTAGTTTGTGGTGGGGGGATTGGAACATCCGTCTAATTCCCCTGTAGTGTGAGGTAATCTCGTGGAAGGTGACGAGCGGATCACCGAACTCGAGCTGTTCCGAACCATTAGAGGGCCCCTCATCGCCGCGGCAGATGAATCCTCGCGCACGATGATGAGCGATCTCATTGGGGTTCGGTTGGCCCGGTATGACGTCTGGACCCAAGTGAGCCGGGAACCAGATAATGTGGTGAACTTCGTCTTGCAAGGACCTGCCTTGAAGGACCCTCGCGGCCTCTTTTGAGACTAAACCCGACTGAAAGGCCCTGACAGCAGCTCGGGAGTCAGTGTAAACAGTGGTGCGTTTAGGATCTAGTAGTGCCATAGCCACCGCGACCTGTTCAGCTACTTCTGCCATTGAGGTGCGAAGTGGGGAGGCGGACGAGAGAAGATCTCCTTTGTGGTCAAAAATTCGCAGCGTGCGCGTTAACTAAAAGCGGAGTGCGGGTCTCTGTGTCCAATCGGAGTCTTCTGTCTCTCATTGCCTATTAGCAGCGATTGGCATGTTCCAGTAGGAAACACCGCTCCATCACTGCGTGCTTTGCGCCTCCCCAGTTTTCTCTCCTGCGCAACGCTGCGATGAGCGCCAGCGTCAACGCCGCCGCCAGTGTAAGCGTTAAAGGGGAACTCCGGTGCATTTTCGACCATACCGAGATAACGCCGTTTTCAAATAGTATTAACAGTCCTGCAACAGCTAGGGCGGTTCATTTTGCCGAGTCACTCGTCAATAATTTTAAATAAGCAATGAAAAACGAGTCAAAACCGAAACCGAAACGGGGAGCTGCTCCGCGCTCCATGCTGGGTACGCGATGACGTCATGGCGTCACCAAGTCCGCTATCGCCACCACGGCACGTAAGCATTGCTCACGTGCCTCTTCTTTCGCGGGAAAAGCAAACTTCCGATGTCTTCCGACGTGGAAACAAGCTGTGCCAGCTCGTCTGATCTGACCAGCGAGGAGTCCAGCGATGAGGAGTGCAGCTACATGAGCGCGGAAGCGTCGCCTCGAAGAAAAATGCCCCCCACCTCCCCGAAGGGAATCGTGAGGAAATGCGAATGCATTTCGCGCGCGCTTCACTCCATTTATATATGGTGGTTGTGGTTCGAAGAAGGAAAAGGCGCCTAATTTCTGCAGCCCGGTTGGGAGCACGGCGAAGCGCCGTTTGTTTTTTTTTCTTTTTTGTTGTGTATTTTATTTTTTTTTTAATTTTTTTATTATTTTTATTTTTTTTTTCATATATAGCTCCGCCGAGCTCCCGCGATGCGAGCGCCCTCACGCGTCAGAGCGCGCTCCTCCTCTCCACTGACTCTCCGCTACTCCGCCCGCCCCACCTGCTCCGGTTGCTAGGGGCGACGATAAGCGCGCGCGCCCGCAGCTGTTGCTATGGGAGAGGGAGTGAGAGCGGAGAGATAACACCTGCCGGCGCGCGGACACCTCCTCAACCTATCCTCCTCCCCGCGGACAACGCCGGACAACGCCAACGCTGGATGCCTGACATAGCCCGACTTAAAAATGCATTCGCATTTAAAAGCGCGCGCCGCGAGCAAGCGTCCGTCTGGGGGGGGGACGAGAAAGAAGTACGCCGATACGTCACGTACACAGGGTGGCCCGCATTTGAAGGTATGATTCCGGAATCGGTTACCAATTTTAAAACTCGTTTTCCGAAAAACTAAATTACTTACGGCTGTATAATTTGGCACATATCATCAGGGCACCGAAGAGAACTTATGTTTATAGTTTTATTTAAATTGGTGAGTATCGAAAAATCGCCGGAGTTCCCCTTTAACGCCCGCTGCTTCACATCTACACATGGTTCCCTTTAGCGGGAGATGGCGTAATGTTTTGGAGACGAGAGTAATTAGTGTCGATGAAATAAAATCGATAGATTGGATACCGCAATGGTTATTACTTTGTCGTTCATCAGCACTGTCATATGAACTACAACGGTTTCCAGGATGAGAAGGGAAGATAGACTAGTTTGCTTATTATAGAAGCAGTGAATTCGAGTATGTGATGCGATTAGTGGCTAGAACGAAACAAAGGAAAATTTAAAGGGCCACTAAACCACCCAGAGGTCGAAATTCAGTTTTGGTGGGGAAGTTGTGCACGAGTGTACAACGAACACGGAGCCGTGAGAATTTTTCGGAACGGTACCATAATAGCGGAGTTATAGGCGTTTGATCATCGAAACGCGGCGATCGCTCCTTTCGCTCTTTCCATCGCTACCCTCCGTTGGTATCCTCTCCCAAAGCCGCTTTGCCCTCTCGCCGAGGCATACGTCATCGCCGACGCGCTGCTCGAAACACCGTCACGTCCGGTTGCCGCGACTCTCCGCACTCCCGTGTGCTCCGTCGACTGCGTGCTTGTTGTCTAACCGCTGCTGCCGTGTCGGCCCGTCGAATCGTGCGGGCATGGACCCTGTGTTGCGCGCACGCCTTCAAAGGATCGCCAACATGATGGATCCGTACGGTGACACGCCGTGCCAGACCACCTCCGCACGAGATGAGGAGCCGCCGCCACCGCCTTCCCCGGATCGTGGATGCACGAAAGCCATGGCAAAACACCACGCTAAACACAGTTGGATTTAGTTCGCGCAGTTGCGTCACGGGCCATAGTAGCTGACTCGCATGCGCGCACACGCGGGAAACACGACTGTTACGGTTTTGCTGTCACTCAAGCGTCGCCAGTGCGAAGTCGGCGACGGGAATGACAGCGGGTTGGTCCGTTCCGTACGCAAGTAGAAGCAGTGAAAAGATCGGAGAAGTGTTTGGACAAAACAACAGCTTTAATTTAGCTATTGTGGCACGAGCACACTAAATACAACACTTCAGAAAAAGCTAACAATAAACAACTAGAGTCAAACAATGAGCTTACAAAAATACACAAAATCAGTTAACGCTAAAACTAACAATGGAATGAAATAAAACCGAAGAAACGCGAAAGTCATACGTGTGATGACCGGCAGCGTTGCGTCCACGACAATCGGATGCGAGAAGTCCCGCAGATTTCTCGCACGACTGCGATGTCGGTGGGTCCGAGTTGCAACGCCGATGTTTCCGGGAGTTAGTGCTTGAAGGAGATCTCAGGCAGGTTGAGCTAACCTGAGATTGAAGTCCCGATGCCTACGTTGCAGACGTGTCTCAACTAGGCGAACGGCTAAGTTTAGGTGGCCAGCCGATACAAAGCGCACACTAAAAACTTCTAGGAGAGATACTCGTTGATCTACTTCTACTCCATGTTTTTCTAGCAACTAGACTGATTAGCAGGGCGATATCCTGCGCTTAAATCCCCTTCGTGTCCCCTCACTCTCTTCCGGGGAAAAAGGGACCATCAACATGGGTCCAATCATGCGCGTTTCATTGTCGCAAACTCTGCCCTCAAAATATTTACGACGCCCCTTTTTAATTAGGGGAGGGTTCTCCATTAATCAAACGAGACAACCCGTTTACGGTGACTGCGTAGGCGGCTCGTGCACGTGCAGCTCTTTCCGTGGGAACGCGTCTTGCCTCCATTATCATGCCGAGCGTTTGCAGCCAAAACTTCGGGGCACACTGCGGCTTTCCATATACCTGCCGTCGCCGCGGTACTGAACAAAGAAAGCAACACTCCCTTCTGCTGCTCTTCGCGGCTCTAAGAAACAACCTTTCACGCCCAAGCCGGTGCGCCGGTCAGCGGGATGGGTGCGCGCGCGTAATCGGCGTGACGAGGGGTCGAAAAAGTGGCATCCCGTGACAACAACGAACAACGAGGAGCGCGGCCAGCTGATTGCTGACTTACCGGAAGTCGTAGTTCGTGTGCGACCAATCGCAGATGGCTAGCACTCGACGTCAGATATGCACACCCTGACGTCAGATATGCACACCATGACGTCATGCTGAGGCCGGAAGGGCTCGGAAAGGAGGAGCGATTGTCTTTTCGAATTTGTGGCGCGCCCGCGGCTTTGTAGCGCTGCCGCGTGTGGCATCGTTCATCGTGACGGCATTCTGCACACAATGCGCGTGTTTACTTGACATGTTTGAAAAATATCGGAGGTGGTTTAGTGGCCCTTTAAGGCCTTATTTTCTTTGTTAGAGACAACGTGAACGACAACCAAGAGATAATCAAACGAATGAAAACATACGGGGCGTTCTTCGTAGTAATTATGATATAAATGTCAAGAAATAAAGTGGACGAAAAAGACAACTTGCCGCCGGCGAGACCAACTCTGCAACCTAAGAATAGCGCGCCCGACGCTTTACCGATTCAACTACGGCGGAGGTAATTCTCCTGTCGTGTTTATTGGGTATATCTGTGCATTCGAAGCTAGGAGGGTAAGTCGCTCGTAGCCATGACGGTCAGTGTAAAACACTCATATTTTTGCCTGCTGGCGTCACGCAGCACGTGATCTTGTTACGAGCTGGCAGCTGACCAATAATCCTTCGTGTGCTACTTGAAGACATAAAGTCTGCCAGAACTAGACCCTCGCCATGAATGAACGAAAGAAAGGCAATATTAAGCACTCGTTTTCTTTGTTAGAGATAACATTAATGAAAACCATGAGACAATTAAGCCAAGGAAAAACATACGGGGCGTTCTTTCTAGTAATTATGATACGAATGTAAACAAATTAAAGTGGACGAAAAGAGAACTTGCCGCCGGCAGGGGACCGAACCTGCAACCTTCAAATAACGCGTCGGAGGCTGAACTAATTGAGCTACGGCGGCGGTCGTCCTGCCATCAGCTTTATTTGGTATAAATGTGCATTTAAACCCAAGAATGTTAGTCAGAGTTGCTCGTAGCCATGACGTAGCCTTGACACTCCCAGGTTTGTACTGCTTCAGATATGAAATAATTTCAGTCTAATTTAACAGCTGCGACTGTTCGTTGGCAAACTCCTTTTTTCTCACTGCCATGTATGTAGCTAGTTCATCTAGCACAAATAAATTCAGAGCCGTACAGTCACAAAACCGTCGAATAGCTTTTTTTAGATGTGAAGCATCTTATGGCGAAGCTTAATCCGGTGGTGTGCGCATGACCACCGTACTGCGCATGCGCAAACCCTTTAAAAAAAAAAAACTCCTCTCCCCCCTCACTCTCCTCTAGGTATCCCTGCCCGCGGCAACCACACCCCTCACTGCGCATGCGCCTCCCCTCCTCTCTCCCCTCCTACGCTCCCTCTCTCTCCTCTAGGCATCCCCTGCCCACGGCGTCCACACTCCAACTGCGCATGCGCGTCCCCTCTCTCTCTCCTCTACGCATCCCTGCCCGCGGCGTCCACACTCCCCACTGCGCATGTGCGTCCCCCTCTCTCTCTCTCCTCTCCTATGCTATGCTCCCCCCTCTCTCGCCTCGCGACGCCGGCAGCGTCTGCTGGCGAGTTTCTTGGTTGAAAAAACCGACTGCTCGTGCCGCACAACCATTCACTGGCCACCCCGTATATATGGCAATGGATCTTGACCTCCAAGGTGGTGCCGGTGGGAGATTTCTCCTGTGCGTTGTTGAACAATAAAAATTCGCAGCGTGCGCGTTAACTAAAAGCGGACTGCGGGTCTCTGTGTCCAGTCGGAGTCTTCTGTCTCTCATTGCCCATTAGCAGCGATTGGCATGTTCCAGTAGGAAACACCGGTCCATCACTGCGTGCTTTGCGCCTCCCCAGGTTTATCTCCTGCGCAACGCAGCGATGAGCACCAGCGTCAACGCCGCCGGCAGTGTAAGCGTTAGCGCCCGCTGCTTCACATCTACACATGGTTCCCTTTAGCGGGAGATGGTGCATTTTTGTCACGTTGGGCTGCTCGGCGCATACAACTGTTGGTGATGAAACATTCTGTTCTAGTGGACTTCTAAGTGTTTTCATAGGCGTGAAAAAATATTGGCTTAGCGTTTTCCATGAAAACACTTCTTAGTATCTTCATTTTCACGGAATATATTTCTTCCTCGTAAAAATTGTTTAAAGTCAGCTTCAAATAAAGACACTAAGCTAACATAGTATGCCTTACATATTCAAGGTAGCTGCCATCTTGCTCACACTATTTCATGCTAACAGCATGGTCCTCAGAAATCTCATCTTTTGTAAAGGAATTCAACACATGAACGACAAACTTTCGATGTACTTAAGAAAAGACCTTCAAAGCGGGCCACAATAACGCTCTGAACTTCACTTTAAGATTGCATTTCGTCAACGTCACGGCATTTCGTCAACGTCAGGGGACGCGCATGCGCTGTGGGGGTGGAGGACGCGGGCGCCGCTCCGTAGAGTAGAGTATTCCTAGAGGAGAGAAAGGGGGAGGAGACGCGCATGCGCTGTCATGGTGTGGGACGCGGCAAGGAGGGACGGACTGTGGTGACTGGTGACTTCCATGACTGTGGTGGTGTTTGACGGCCTTATTAGATGCGAAGCATCTTATGCTCAGGGCTATGTCCGTCCTGCGTCCCGCGTCCGGCCACATTCATGAAGTGGGGAAGCACCCATTATGCGAACCAGAACACTGTAGTAATGAAGGCCGTCAACCACTACAACAGTCACCAGAGCCATGACCGAGAGCACAGATAGGCTGCTTAGCAATGGCTAGGCAGGCAGGGTATGTCGCCCAGGTTGACTCCATTCCTTGATCTTGCTTGCATGAGTTTGGGGGGGGGTTACTCCGTCCCTCCTTCCCGCGTCCCACACCCCACAGGGCATGCGCGTTCCCTCCCCTCTCTCCTCTCCTACACTCACCCCCTTTCTCCCCTCTAGGAATCCTCTACTCTACGGAGCGGCCCCCGCGTCCCACACCCCCCACAGCGCATGCGAGTCCCCTCCCCCTCTCTCCAGTAGGAATCCTATACTCTACGGAGAGGCTCCCGCCTCCCACAGCGCATGCGCGTCCTCTCCCCCTGTAGGAATCCTCTACTGTACGAAGCGGCTCCCGCTTCCCATAGCGCATGCACGTCCCCTCTCTCTCCTCTCCTACGGTCCCTCCCGTTCTTTCCAGTAGGAATCCTCTACGGAGCGGCGCGCACGACAGGTGGTGCGACAGCTGGATACTCCGCTGGGGGGCGCCACGGTAGTTCCGCGGTATGAAAATGACAGAGCGCGCGCGCCTCATTGTCTCCTATGCAGCACCGCGATGAGTGCCCGGGCCGCTGCCGTGAAACGAGAGCGTCGATGTTTCTCCCGCTCAAGCTAACAATCTTCCCGCTGCTTCGCATCCACACATGGTTCCCTTTGGCGGGAGATGGGGAAGTTTTTAGATGCGAAGCATCTTATGCTCGAGGGGCTCCCGTGTCCGTCCCGCGTCCGCCGTCCCCCGTCCGCCGTCCCCCGTCCCCCCGTGCCGCGTCCGGCCACTTTCATGAAGTAGGGAAGCACCCATTATGCGAACCAGAACACTGTAGTAATATGAAGGCCGTCAACCCTAACACAGTCATCAGAGTCATGGCCGAGAGCACAGAGAGGCTGCTTAGCAATGGCTAGGCAGGTGGTGTTTGTCGCCCAGGTTGACCCCATTCCTTGAGTCATGGCCGAGAGCACAGAGAGGCTGCTTAGCAATGGGTAGGCAGGTGGTGTCTGTCGCCCAGGTTGACCCCATTCCTTAATCTTGCTTGCATGTGTTTGGAGGGGCTTAGTCCGTCCCTCCTTCCCGCGTCCCACACCACCACAGCGCATGCACGTCCCCTCCCCCCTCACTCTCCTACGCTCACCCCCTTTGTCTCCTCTAGGAATCCTCTACTCTACGGAGCGGCCCCCGCGTCCCACCCCCTACAGCACATGCGCGTACCCTCTGCTACACTCACCCCCATTCTCTACTCTAGAGAACGCATCTCCAGAGAGAACGTCGAACGTTACCTAGAGAAGGCAATGGCACAGTTCATACAGCCACACGCCCTTCGTGCTAGCGGGTGACTTCAACGTGGATATAACCACGAATGACTGGCTCGTCCACCACATGATAGACGTGTACCCGTTGCGACGCATTTCCGACGACAACCATAAGGGGAATGTGCATAGACCTCATCTTCGCAAACTTCACAATGAAAACTCTTCAAAAGCAACCCCTGACGCTACACTTCACCGATCACAAGGCTGTCGTCATCAAAGCGCCCCGTGCACCGACGCAAGGAATCGCACACGTTCCCTAAATAAACACGCAACCACCACATTCTCCGTCTTCTCTTATACATTCTCATTTATCCTTTCAATAAAATTCCCGCTCAAGCTATCCATCTCTCCGCTGCTTCGCATCCACACATGCTTCCCTTTAGCGGGAGATGGCGAATTTTTTTAGGTATAATTTCGCTGCTATAGCAATTGTACAAGCGCGTTTGAGTATGGCCATATACATACGTAATTTCATAACTTATAGTTTTAAACATGCCTCCGCCATTAAGTTGTGCACTTAGCTATTTATCAAGAGGGCAAACTAGTGCGCGCGCTATGCTCGAACGAAAAGCAAATTGGAAAGATAGCCCTCTCTGTAAAAGAGCATGGCCGTGTGACGACGCTTGTAGAGTGCTAAAGTCCCTGCAGGGATTTGTGCAAAGCTGGTTGAGGGAAGCTTGGTGGCGCGTCCACTTGTCGACCGCAATTCGCGCCTCTAGACGACATTTAACTCCCCATGCGCGGGCAATTCTCGTTGCGTCAATTTTGTGACGGCACGACAACGACGACGGCGCCCCCTGCTCCGACGCAAACGCGCATTGAGAGTCTGTGCAAGTGCTGTTGCAATAAGAGAATAACTCACGCATTTATTTGATCACTTCTATCGCAAGGCTGAGGGAGAACTAGCGCTTTCAAGGAAACATGTTGCCACTGTGAAATTTTTATTAATTCAAAGACCAATTTATCATATGAGTCGGCTTTATTCAATATATCACGAGATATATTTAGTGGCATGGAAAGCTGAGATACAAAAAACTTCCCCATCTCCCGCTAAAGGGAACCATGTGTGGTTGCGAAGCAGCAGGGGAGATGGCTGGCTTGAGCGGGAGAAACATCGCCGCTTCCGATTCGCGGCAGCGGCCCGGGCGTTCATCGCGGCGCTGCACAGGAGAGAGAATGAGACGCGCTCCGTCATTTTTGTACCGCGGAACTACCGTGGTGCCCCCAGCGGAGGTATGCAGCTGTCGCACCACCTGTCGCGCGCCGCTCCGTAGAGGATTCCTAGAGGATAGAACGGGGGGAACCGTAGGAGAGGAGAGAGAGGGGACGCGCATGCGCGCTGTGGGGGGTGTGGGACGCGGGAGCCGCTCCGTAGAGTAGAGGATTCCTACAGCAGAGAAAGGAGTTGAGCGTAGCAGAGAGGGGCAGAGGACGCGCATGCGCTGTGGGACGCGGGCGCCGCTCCGTAGAGTAGACGATTCCTAGAGTAGAGAAAGGGGGGTGAGCGTAGGGGAGGAGAGATAAGGGGGAGGGGACGCGCATTCGGTGTCGGGGTGTGGAACGCTGGGGCCGCTCCGTAGAGTAGAGTATTCCTAGAGGAGAGAAAGGGGTGAGCGTAGGAGAGGAGAGAGAGGGGGGAGCGCATGCGCTGTGGGGGGTGTACGACACGGGACGCTGCTCCGTAGAGTAGAGTATTCCTAGAGGAGAGAAAGGAGGTGAGCGTAGGAGAGGAGAGAGGGGGAGGAGACGCGCATGCGCTGTGGTGGTGTGGGATGCGGGAAGGAGGCACGGACTTCGCATCTAAAATTGGTGTGCTACAGGATGCTGGAGGCTAGAAACCTGGCGGCTTACAAAGAGGGTTCAGCTTAAACTGAGGACGACGCTCATTGCTGATTCTACGTCTTCGCAGAATCGTTCAACCAGTTGATCATCATGACTTGATGTAGGCGCGTAGGCCTGTACCACCTTCATCTTGTACCTCTTATTAAACTTAATGACGATACATGCCACCCTCTCATTAATGCTATAGTATTCCTCTATATTACCAGATATTTTTTTTTATGAATAAGGAACCCCACCCTAGTTCTCTTCTGTCAGCTAAGCCACGATAGCATAGGACGTGTCCGTTCTTCAGCACTGTATAAGCCTCATGTGTCCTCCTAACCTCACTGAGCGCTATTACATCCCATTTAACACCCTCTAATTCCTGGAATAGTACAGCTAGACTCGCCTCGCTAGATAAAGTTCTGGCGTTAAACGTAGCCAAGTTCAGATTCCAATGGCGGCCTGTCCGGACCCAGAGATTCTTAGCACCCTCCGCTGCGTCGCAGGTCTGACCGCCGCCTTGTTATCAATAGTTAATCAATAGGCATTAATCAATAGGCGTAAAGTAGCCGACATAAGAAAGTATAATATGGAGAGAATTGAGCATGCTCTAAAGCAGGGGTCTCAAACACTCGGCCCGCGGGCCGCATGCGGCCCGCGAGGCTCTTGGTTGCGCCCCGCGGCCCGCATTTGACTGTCTTCGCCCCACATCTTTTTATTTTCTTATTAAGTATGTTCGTGAGCTACAGAGGCCTGACTCGTTTAAGCCATTATCTCCGCGAGGCATCCCATGTGGTGACCTAGTTTGAAAACATAACCTTGAAACAAAAAATTATATTACAATATCAGCGTCTACTTCTTCTTCTTCTAAAAAAACTTTTATTATTTATCCTGTACATGACGCGAATGCGCCAATCTGGCTATTCCCACGACGGAACAGGGAGGTCAAGCCTCCTGGCCCTATCGTGGGCGTACTGGACAGCCAGGATTTGATTGTCGTAAGTTGGTGATTTGATGACCCTTTCGAAGCGGTCCCGCGTAATACCGGGCCCCAGTGAACCGCAGTCCCAGAGAATGTGTTCTAATGTGCATGCATTTTCTCTGCAAGCTTTGCATGTAATTTCTATTTCTTCCGCTCCGTACCACTCCCTGATTTGAACCGGTGAATAATACGATTTTGTTTGTAGTTGTCTTAGTGTTATGGCTTGTGCTCTGTTTAAGTTTGCGTGGGGGTGGGGATAAATTCTTCTGCCTAGATAGAAGTGTTTAGTGATTTCATTGTACGTGGTCAGTTTATCTTTGTGTAGTGGAATCAATCCAGCGGAGTCAGGGCCATTTGTATAAGCGTGCCGGTCGGTGAGATCGCGGGCGACGCTGTTGGCCGACTCGTTTGGATTGACTTGTAGGCCTTCGATTCTACCCATGTGTCCGGGGAACCAGTAGATGTACTTGATGTCCATGCTTTTGATTGTACTGACCACTCTGGCCGCCTGTGGAGCAACCCCTTCCTCTGCTGAAAGCAGTGATTGCCTGCCTGGAGTCGCAATAGATTTCCGTGCAGTTCTTGTTTGTCAATGCCATGGCTATAGCTACTTGCTCTGCAATTTCGGGTTTATTAGTATTAATTGATGCAGCGTTTGTGCAGTCCCCTTTGTGATTTACCACGACTGCAGAGTAGCTGGGGCGGCCGATGTGTCATTTTGGAGATCGTCATCAACATGTTGGAATCCTGGCCCCATATCGCCTTCAGAAATGACCTGCATATGATATATGGGAAAGTTTTCTTTTAAATGGCGGCGTTTGCCCCCCCCCCCCCCCCATTTCTACCTCCTTCGCTGCCCCGGCCCTTACGGGACTAAATTGCGTGACTGCGGCCCGCTGGCTGAGGCGAGTTTGAGACCCCTGCTCTAAAGAATGGAAGAAGCCTCAAAGCTATGAAGACAAAACTGTGCATAGGCAAAAAATCAGATGTATGCATTAAGGGACAAGGAAGGCAAGGTCACAACCAATATGGATAGAATAGTTGAGGTAGCGGAAGAGTTCTAGAGAGATCTGTACAGCAGCCGAGACAGTCAGGATGATAACGTAAGAAGCAATAATAGCTTATGGGAATCTGACATCCCACCAGTATTGACAGGAGAAGTAAAGAAAGCCCTAAAGGGAATGGAAAGAGGCAAAGCCGCTGGTGAGGATCAGGTAACATCAGACCTGTTGAAAGATGGTGGAGAGATTATGTTAGAAAAACTGGCCACCCTGTATACGAAGTGTCTCTCGACAGGGAGGATACCAGATTCTTGGAAGAATGGCAACATCATCTTGATCCATAAGAAAGGGGACGTCAAGGACCTGAAAAATTACAGGCAGATCAGCTTACTGTCCGTTGTCTACAAGTTATTTAAAAAAAGTAATTGCTAACAGAATTAATACGAAATTAGAGTTCAATCAACCAAAGGACCAGGCAGGATTTCGTACAGGCTTCTCAACAACAGACCATATTCATACTATCAATCAGGTGATAGAGAAATGCGCGGAATACAACCAACCCCTATACATAGCCTCATAGATCACGAGAAGGCATTTTATTCGGTGGAGACATCAGCAGTCATGAAGGTACTGCGGAATGAGGGCATCGACGAAGCCTATATAAACATAATCTACAGCGGATCCACAGCCACTATAGTCCTCCATAAAGAAAGCGACAGAATCCCAATAAAGAAGGGCGTACGGCAGGGAGACACGATCTCTCCAATGCTATTCACCGCGTGTTTACAGGAGGTTTTCAGGGCCCTAGACTGGGAAGAGTTAGGGATAAGAGTTAATGGAGAGTATCTCAGTAACCTGCGACTCGCTGATGACATTGCATTGATGAGTAACGCGGGAGACGAATTACAGCTTATGATTACTGAACTGGATACGGAAAGTAGAAGAGTAGGTCTGAAAATTAATATGCATAAAACTAAAGTACCTAATGTGGAACAATCTTGGCAGAGAACAGCGCTTTGCGATAGGTGGCGAGACACTGGAAGTTGCAAAGGAGTACGTCTACTTAGGACAGGTAGTAACCACGGAGCCGAACCATGAGAGTGAAATGACTAGAAGAATAAGGATGGGATGGGGCTCATTCGGCAAGCATTATCAAATCATGAATGGTAGTCTACCACTATCCCTCAAGAGGAAGGTATATAACAGCTGCATCTTACCGGTACTTACCTACGGAGCACAAACCTGGAGACTTACAAAAGAGGGTTCAACTTAAACTGAGGACGACGCAGCGAGCGATGGAAAGGAAAATGATAGGTGTGACCTTAAGAGACAGGAAGAGAGCAGAGTGGGTCAGGGAACAAACGGGGGTTAAGGATATCATAGTTGAAATCAAGAAGAAGAAATGGATATGAGCCGGGCACGTAGCACGTCGGCAGGATAACCGCTGGTCATTAAGGGTAACTGACTGGATTCCAAGAGATGGCAAACGCGTGAGGGGGAGACAGAAAATTAGGTGGGTAGATGAGATTAAGAAGTTTGCAGGTATAACGTGGCAGCAGAAAGCACAGGACCGGGTTGATTGGCGAAACATGGGAGAGGCCTTTGCCCTGCAGTGGGCGTAGACAGGCTGATGATGAGGACGACACACCGAGCAACGGAAAAGAAAATGATAGGCGTAACCTTAATGCGTAAGAAGAGGGCCTAGTAGGTCAGGAACAAACGGATGCTAAGGACTTGTTAGTCGAAATCAAGAAGAAGAAATGGGCAGCTTTTAGCGCCTAGGCAAGGCAACCGCTGGTCATAAAGAGCAACTGACTGGATTGCAAGAGATGGCAAACGTGTGAGAGGGAGACAGAAAATTAGGTGGACAGATGAGATTAAGAAGTTTGCGGGTATACCGTGGCAGTAGCAAACACACGACCGGGTTGATTGGCAGAACATGAGAGGCCTTTGCCCTGCAGTGGGTGTAGTCAGGCTGCTGCTGCTGCTGATGATGATGACAGGGTGCTTTTACTTAAGACAAAATTTATAAGTTTCATTGAGCGATCTTTTTTAGTCGTGAAATTTTATAAATTCACGGCCGCGCTGGAACGCTGGTACAGGCAAGATGGTGTGTTTATTCCTAGTCGTTTTGCTAGAGTGTGAAAATCGCCACACATTTACAGATATAACAAGCAGGGATGTCAGGGGCGACCAGATATAGAACAGTCGTACGAGTGAGCAACAAAGACAAGTATAGCATACGCTGTTTTAACGCACTCTCAATTTCTTTAATCCGAATCAGTGACTGCAACGAAACGGCCCAGCAATACACCTATTTTTATGACGTATCGCGACCTAGAAATATTCGCTTTACATGACATTTGTTACTTCTTGGAACCCGAGGGGAAATATGATGTATTACGATCCGTATATTTATCAGGGCTTATAAAACAACATTCACAACTTGAAGGGCACAGCTCAACCTCCTGTCCTTTCTTCTTTAAGAACTCGCCCGTTTCAGCTGCTGTGCGTGCTGGAGCCAACTGGACAGCGTTCACCGTTCACGTGAAATACAGCATTCACGCCAGATATTTACGCGAGCAGAAGACATATAAGGGTGATATTATGTAGTGATATAGATATGCAACTCGTGAAATGCAGGGATTGTATAAATTGATTGGCGTAAGGCTCCTCAACACTGACGCTAATGTGGGTGCGCATTACCAAGGGAGCAGCACTACTGAAGGTAGCGGTGCGCAGTACGCTACACCTGGCTTCGCTGCAGAGGTGAACAATCGTAGATTCACGCTGCGCTATATTGAAGACGTCACCGCCTTTGCAGCCCAACCCACAACGCGTCTCTAAGGGCTTCAGTCTTCAAAAGCGGTTCGTGCTTGTGGTGCGTGTAACCTCACAGCTCGACAGTTGCGGTCCCAAAGCTCCCTGAGGGTTAAAAAATGGTTATCTATGTAATGAGGCGAACATTTCCAGAAGTATAGAATATATAAAGGCTTGACTGACCTTTCTAGGCCACCGTGAACGCCGTGTTCACAATGAAAAAGCCACAACGGAGGGTCATGACTATATTTAAAGGAGCCCCTGACATCAAATTTACGCATGTGGATTTTTTTGCATCCGCGAGTAGCTATCGACCCCCAAGTAACGATTCTCGACTCAAAATGCAGCGGAGGGACGAATAAGTCCCAGTAATGTTGATAAATATATCCGGTATCGAACGCGATTCAAAACGGGAGGAAAACCCGCCAAATTGTAGTGCTGGTAGCGCTACCTCGCGGCCACGTCGGGGCCGCTCCCCAGCTTATCCCGCTGCCACAAAAAAAGGTGACGTCACGTCCAGCTGACATCGCTGACATTTCGTCTGCTAGGAGCGGCAGGCTCGCGATCCTGCGTTAAAAGCAATGTATTTATCAACCTCGGCCGTACTGCCGGAGCACAGGAACACCAACTACGCACCTCATGTCGCGGACGTTTGGCGAGTGAATCACTGCTTTCAGCTGCAGTAGGGCACACGTATACGGTGGGAATAGCCCCGGCCTGGAGACTGGGCCTCGTATCAAACGAGAGACCGAACTGCTTCGCCAACACAGGAGTCATCGTGTAGCAGCCCGCGTCAAAGTGAAGCGAGCAAATGCGGCTGCTGTTCACAGGCGTCCAGTCCCTCCGGTCCAACGGCGCGCCGAACGAAGTCAACCCACTGGCTGCGTTGAGGTTCGAGGCTCGGAAATGCATGAAAGGACACGCACTTTCCGCTTTTTCCGCGCCTCGACGGGCAGGTTCGCACTACGCAGCGGCTCCCCGACATCCTGGCACGTACTGTGTCGCTCCGAATGATCGCACTCGCACACGACAAATCAGTCGATGCGACACGATGTACCGCACGCACAGATCAACACAGCAAGAAGAGCCACTACTGAGACCACGCCGGGCGTCGGCCCCACAATAAACACACTCAGACCGTCGACGTCATTGTTACTAGCGTATCACTAGCGTACGTCATAAGTGTGATTCTATCACGTGTTCTATCACACCTCGCACGTTGCACTAGTGTCTATGTCGCAGGGCATCCAGTTTTCCGTTGAGCGTTCATACGCTGTTTGCCTGGCTTTCCCTCGAAATAAAGTAACTTCCACGCGACGGACGGCATTCAAATTTGGCCAAGACGACCTATGCATACCGAGCAGTCGAATGAAGGACACATCTCGACTTTGAAATTTGATGTCAGTGCTCCTTTAAGGTAGATCGCGCAGAGACTTTCGAGTGTGATAGTTCGGTTCTTTCAAGCGTAATACCCTACAATAATGTACGATATTCCATAGATTACCCCGGAGTAAGTGACAGCTCTGAAATCCTGCTGAATTCGATTGTGTGGTCTGGGGAATAGTAATTTTTGTTCCCGGAACTTCGTCGAGCTTTCGAACGGCTTCATCTACGGAAATTAAAAAACTGGGGGACCCTTAATATTCGCCTTTAAGAGTTGAACGCGATAGCGATATCCTGTCCCGAGTGCCTACTTCAACCACATAATGCATACTTGCTATGCACCCACTAAGTGGTGTAAAGGGAATACGCGCAGTAAGGTGTGTGCCGTTTGTAATGGGTGGCCGGCTTTAAACTGTGAAATCGTAATGATAGTCACATATTCTGACGCCCGATGGCAATGTACGCTTGTACCACGCAATATTCCTGAGATATTGCATGTTATATTGGGACGCCTATATGAAGGACGCTTGCGTTTGTGAAGCATGAAAGTTATTTTCACTGCATTTCCAAGCAGAGGAAGTTATTTTCACTGTATTTCCAAGCAGAGGCGTGGCTGTGTGGTAGAACACCTGCTTGCCACGCAGACGGCCCAGGTTCAATCCTCACTCCGGACCCGGAAATTCTTATTATTTATTTTATTTGCATCTTTCTCGATTTTTCGGTCACGGACAAGATGGTGATTTTTTCGCTCACAACCAACGACGCTGACACCGACGCCCGAATTTCTGAGAAACGAGCTCTTTAACGCTATCGCGTTAAAATGAATTTTGGTGTATCGGTACACCAAAACCTACAACGAGCTTCGTGAGAAGATGTATGTGATCTTCTTGAGCGTATTTTATTAACTCAAGCTCTTTAGTAGGCAGCTAACTACATGACTGTTCTCGTGACCCGCTTCGGAAACCTCGGTAGCCCCGAAATGGATCGAACCGTCCAATTCCCCCGCTCAGCTGCATGCAGAATGCCGTCTTCGCTGTGGCACAGAGGAAACCAGCATAATTTCACCTTAATTATCTTGTTATTTATGTTTGTTGCTGTGTTTAGCAAAAAGGTAAAGTTTTGTTTTAATTACTCTGCATGTTGCAGCACGTGCTGCACACTGAAGTGCCACACGCTACATGGAATTGAAAGTGGCCCTGCTTGACATCTACCTTTGGACTGCCTTGTTCTACCCCGGAGGATATGTCTTTGGAGACGCCGAAGTTGCATTTGTAAAGTGTAAGTAAATATTCAGTGCATGTTCTTACTACGTACATTCTTTCTTGGAAAGCGGAAAGAAATAGATAATTTTTTGTCAGAGCCAACATAAAAGAGCATTCAACAAATCGAGCCTTTTTTTAATGCTAAAGATTTATATGCGTCATGAAGCGGAATATCCGGCATCCATCCGGCGAGCTTTCGGCATTAACAGCCTACATCTGTCAAGCGGGTTCGGCGTTAAACCCACTTGAAGAAGTGATGACATCGTGCATATGTGCCAAATAGTAGCGACCAGGTCCAAAAATTGTCTTTCATAAAGGCGAAAATCGAGTTGACCACTGTACAAAGCCAACTTGGACCACCCCAAAATCTGACGTTGGCCAATTCGAAACTTGAGTTGACCCGCGTTCAAGATCGATCTCGCTAGTTGCAAAACCAACTTGTTTCATCATCAAAGCTTGCCCGGCCCACCCTCCAAGTTTTCATTGCCGAAATAGAAAATTCGGTTTAACTAAGTTGAACGTCAGCCTGACCCAGTTGAAAGCAGACTTGGACACCAACCAACATTTTGCTGGCCCTTCCTCAAAACTGAATTTGCGAAATCCAAGCACATGACCAAGTGCGCATGTCATGTGACATAATCTAACATAAAAAAATTTTGAGCAGGCTGTCTCTGGGGCCAAGGTATAGACAAGGCAGGAACCCCTCCCCTTTTTTTTCGCACTTGCTCTCGTCTCCATACCCTTCTGTGATTGGGGTAGTGGAATAAGGCGTACATACACAGAGTGTTAGTTAAGCAGTCGCTGTCTTGACGTAGAGAAGTTTACTTGCCGAAACGCTGTCTGCAGCGACAACGCCTGTTTGAGGATTTTACTTCTCTTCCAGCTTCCATCTTCCCCTGAACTTCGTCCGAGTGTAACATGACCAGATTAAAGAAGGAAAAAAATCACAGCATATCCACGGAGTGAGTGATGATGAGTGGGCGAAGCTCGGTAAACCGTGAATCTTCCGTGAATTTTTGTCCAGTACATCATCAAAGACGTGACAAACACTGTGTGTATATATACAAGAAATTTTATTTATTCGTAAATGGTAGCTAGACGTGGCTTCCGGTCCCCCCTTCATTATAACGGCTTTATGGTCGGTGAAGTGGAGGGATAGGGGTTCTTATATGGCTCCGTAGAGGATTCCTAGAGGGGAGAGAGGGGGTGAGCGTAGAGGAGAGAGAGGAGGAGAGGACGCACATCCGCTGTGGGGATGTGGAACGCGGACGCCGCCCCGTAAGTAGAGGATTCCTAGAGGAGAGGAAGGGGGTGAGTGTTGGAGAGGAGAGAGAGGGGGGAGGGGACACGCATGCTCTGGAGGGGTGCAGGACGCGGGCGCCGCTCCGTACAGTAGAGGATTGCTAGAGGAGAGAAAGGGGGTGAGCGTTGGAGAGGAGAGAAAGGTGGAGGGGACGCGCATGCTCTGGAGGGGTGTAGGACGCGGGCGCCGCTCCGTACAGTAGAGGATTGCTAGAGGAGAGGAAGGGGGGTGAGTGTTGGAGAGGAGAGAGAGGGGGAGGGGACACGCATGCTCTGCAGGGGTGTAGGACGCGGGCGCCGCTCCGTACAGTAGAGGATTTCTAGAGGAGAGAAAGGGGGGTGAGCGTTGGAGAGGAGAGAAAGGTGGAGGGGACGCGCATACTCTGGAGGGGGTGTAGGACGCGGGCGCCGCTCCGTACAGTAGAGGATTGCTAGAGGAGAGAAAGGGGGTGAGCGTTGGAGAGGAGAGAGAAAGGTGGAGGGGACGCGCATGCTCTGGAGGGGTGTAGGACGCGGGAAGGAGGGATGGACTAAGCCCCCGCAAGCACATTCAAGCAAGATCAAGGAATGGAGCCAACCTGGGCGACAGACACCACCTGCCTAGCCATTGCTAAGCTGCCCCTCTACGCTCTCGGCCATGACTCTAGTGACTGTAGTGGTGGTGGACGGCCTTATTGTACTACAGTGTTCTGCTTGACATAGATGGACGCACCGCCTGCGGGACGCTCTGCTTCCTCGGTGCACACGATGGGAACTAGAGGTTGTCTGGAACGCGCTTATTCTTCATGGTCATCAGCGTCATCGTCATCATTATCACGAGATACTGCCAGTTACGCCTGAGGCAGGACAAGGTTAGACTAAGAGGAGCTTCGCCCCTAAAACAAACATTGCGACATCACGTCAGCAAACGATGATGCCATGTGACTATGTCACGTCACAAGTACATCGAAAGAGTACGGGCGTCGATATTGTTACGTTGTTACGAACGTGAAGAAAGCAAACGAAGCTGATAAAGATGAAACTCTTTGATGGGCGAACTTGTGCCCAGGAGAAGGAATGACTCAAAGTACAATCAATAATCGCTGTGCATTCGTAACGGCATGTGCGGCCGTCGATCGTCGGTAATTGCGACTCCATGCAACGGGTCGGCTATTATTCACGCCTGATCGAACCTTCCAATAGTACTCTTGGTCACTATACGTCCGGCGTTATCACTGACGCTCGTGTAGCATTAGCGCACCCAGGATTTCTCTCAGGGGGGGGGGGGTCAAATTTTGACATAGAAAAATACGAGATAGCAAATAATAATAATAATAATAATAATAATAATAATAATAATAATAATAATAATAATAATAATGGTAACAAGAACAACAACAATAATAATAATATTAACACCCAATGTGATGATGATGATGATCTTTCAGTGTTTTACAGCAAGATCTTGAAAAACTTGAGAAGGCCACGAAACTGTTCAGTGAAGCAGTGCACGTAGAAGATAAACGGCAAATTGAATAAATCAACGCGTAATATAGTTCCCAACAAAGATGCCTGGCAAATACTTATTTTTGCTAATTTTTTCAGCTGCATGCAGTTATAAGGGTGCTGACGTGCCGGCCGGCTGGCGGTGGCACAATGCTGTTTAAAAAGAAAAAAAAAATGATTGCTATGGTAGCGCCAACAAATTGGACGCAAGAAAGGCACATGGGGCCACCTGGCACCGTGTGCCTTTCTTGTGTCCCATTTATTGTGTCTTAGCTCCAATTACGGTAATCAGGAAATCTCATACAAAGAAGCCCCACTGGCAACTTTAGCAGTTAAAAAACTTTGCAACTGAGAATTTTGTGCACAATGCGTGCAGAACATCCTGTATTAAACTTCCTTCGAGTCTCGCTAAACTACAAATCTGAAAGTCCAATGTAATGATTGATTATAAACTTTGGGGCATTAATTATAAACAGTACGTACAGCTTAATGCAGCACATGTACAGTAGAATTTTAAGCTAACGGATAAACCGCATTATAGCCACGCTTACCGTTTTGCCATGTCACTCGGGTGCACAGGTTCCGCGACTGAAGCATCCTCAGTGATAAGTGACTGTTCGATGGATGCATCTGACGGCGATATGTGCTGAGTAATCGCATCCTTTTTGGCTGTAATCAGGCATTCCGGTTCTGTTGCTGCATCTCTTGAATATCAAGGCGGAATCATTTTCGGGGAAGTAGCTGAGGATCGTGTCCGACTGGCGCTTCAGCGATGCTTGTGGCGTGGTAGCTCATTGTCGACACAGATTCGCGCAGCAGACACAGAAGCGAGTTCTAGCCAGCGAACTGAACGTATGCATGTGTGCACTAAAAAAGTTTGTAGCTTACGTCCGATGTACAGCATACAAAAAAGAAGTGAAAGGAGAGAGGGCGAGAGATAGCTACTGAAAAAAGAGAAGAAAGAAAACGACTTTCCCAAAGCCCTTTTTTCGACTTCTGCAACGGCGCCCTGCTCCCCCCATCTTCGCAACGTATGGACTTCGCATGGCAGTCGTGCTTGCTTGGGGTCCCTGCGTACTGCGGCATGACTGGCGATGCACACACTAGTTACTCCAAGGCCAGCTCAGAAATGCAGGAACCACAGTGTATGTGCTTAAACTAATATCGTCATGTGCTTGTGCTGCACAGCCTCCGGGGTTCGCGGTCGCTTTGACGAACGAGCCACGTACGAGGTCGTCTTTGTTCTCGCCGCTCCAGTGTTCATCGCTCGTCCGCTGTCAACGAAGTTAAGCAAAATACATGACCACCCCCTCTGGAGACACCATTTGCCTGCACAAAACGCAGGCCCCGAAGAAACCAGAAAACACGTGTTTCGAAGGCCGCCGACGCTTTCTTATCTTTAGAACTTTGCGTGAGCATTGTCCCGACGTTTCGGAATCCATACGGTCCCTTCTTTAGAGTTTAAGGAGGGGAGACTCGAAACGTGCTTCTTTTCTTGTTCGGTAGGTATGAAAGGATGCTTCAAGCGGCTGCGGTGCTTGACTGGAGGGAATGAGTTGGAGAGGTAAACGGGTGGGGAGCTTCCTTGACGCGTAGATGTGTCGAGGTGGACTGTGAGATGAGAGACAGGGAAAGGGGGATACTTGGAGTGTGAGACTGTATGCAGACATCTTTTCATTTTTTTTCCTCCGTTCTGCGCAGGGGGGAGCGAAGAGCGTGCTTCACGCTTGGGGTCGCTTGGATCTGCCAATATTCATTTCCGGTAATGGATTTCAGCTGTTTCAAGAAAATTGTTTGGCGGTCTGCGTTTTTACAAAATTGGGAACGTCTTTCCCGTCTTTCTACAGGTTCCCAGTTGCGCTGATGCAGCTGGCGTCGTATTCAGTACAAGCAGTTTTGTAGAAGATGCCTTGGCTTTGCTCTTTCGGTGGCCGGTCTTTGGTTGCAGGCAGGAAATGCGCTATTGTGTTCGTAATGTCGCAAATACTTTCACGAACAACCCATCGCCTTTTTCGGCTGCGGGCCACGCGTTAGGAAGGGTAGGGCGTCAGCGAGACCGCTTTTTTTTTTTTTCAGCAGCGGGAGTACGCCGGCGGCTCTCCGAACATGTGCTTTCTCTTTGGATTCGCGCGCGCGGCATCGTTTGCGGTTTCGAACTGGCCTCAGCCCAGGCTTTATCCCTCCTTTTTCGGACTGCACATGTGTATGGCGCAAGCGGATGGGCCACTCGCGTTCTTCCTATCCCGTGATTCAGCCTTCTGCGGATCGGTCCGTCGTCTGAGTTCACGGGCGGTGGTTTAGCTAGTGCCACGGATTGCGAAGAGTAGTGTATTTTTGCCGAGGTGTTGACTAGGGGAACCCTGTTGCTGGATTTCTCATCTTGCGTCGTGTTTTTGGAAGTGAATTGCTTTCTGAATAAAATATTTTTGGGAGGCCGCTTTTTGACGAGTTTCCTGAATATATCGTGTTTTTCTTTCTTTCTTTTTTTCAAGTTGTGTGCTGCAGCGCATTCCGGTTCTTCGCATTAATGTGTTTACTACTGACGTATTGCGGATTTTCGGGTTGTCTAAAGTGAAATGAGTAATCGACTTGTGCAGGCGTGTTTGCACATTTTTATTTTTAGGTTACGAGAACATCCAAAATCGACAAGGGTGTTTCAAAGGTAAACTGAATACTCGGTCGATAAATTTAGATGAGAGGATAACTGTGACTTACGATCTCTTGTCGCTCAAATGACAGTCGTTGAGACGTATCTGATAAAGATACGGCTGTGGTTTGAATGAATTAAAAGCACGTTCCCCGGTGTGTTTCATAGTTATATTTGCCGTGGTGACAGACATGGACACAGAGTTTCAAATAGTAAAATATTTGTGAGAAGGTTTGCATATTTAGCAAACTTAATGCATTGTGATAAGGCAAGAAAAGAAGATTCGCACCACATGTATCTAGAAGGGCGCAAGTGCTTCAAATGCTTTTCTCTTTCTTTCTTTATTTATTTTTTCATTTTTGAGGATCGATAGTTAGCTAGGTTCGAATTATGTTATACCCCCGTTTGCACGTAAACAATGGCGCTAATTGGTAAGACCTTAAATCATAAAGGGCATTTTAGCGGTGACACGTTTGCCGTCGAATGAGTGCCTTGGTTCTTATTACGTGTTTTGTAGAGCCCATTCATCATGCCCAAAGAATGTTTGACGGCAAGGAGAACGCATATAATTGACTATTTAAAGGAAAACAAACATGTTCCACGACGGACGCAATTCGTGTTCATAAATAATTAAGAAAAAGTAACGAGAATGCCATTGGCGTCGAAACTGGAAACGTGCACCACGCTTAAGCGTGTTATGTCTACGTAGCAAGTAAGGCCATTGAAGTACACGAAAGCTTCTTCAATCAGGAAACAGCGCGGTAAAAAACGAAGACGAAGCAAGGAACAA
>JALIZH010011975.1:0-22745 GCA_030522465.1 Rhipicephalus appendiculatus
CATGCGCGAACCCTTTCAAAAAAATAAAAAACCTCCCTCTCCCTTTCTTTCTCCTCATCCCTCCCCCGCGGCAACCACACCCCTCACTGCGCATGCGCCTCCCCTCCTCTCTCTCCTCCTACGCTCCCCCTCTTTCCTCTAGGCATCCCTGCCCGCGGCGTCCACTCCCCACTGCGCATGCGCGTCCCCCCCCCCCCTCTCCTCTCCTACGCTCCCCCCCCTGTCTCCTCTAGGCATCCCTGCCCGCGGCGTCCACACTCCGACGGCGCATGCGCGTCCCCCCTCTCTCTCCTCTCCTACGCTCCCCCCTCTCTCGCATCGCGACGCCGACGCAGGCAGCGTCTGCTAGCGAGTTTCTTGGTTGAAAAAACCGACTGCTCGCGCTGCACAACCGTTCACTGGCCACCCCGTATACCGTATATGGCAATGGATCTTGACCTGCAAGGTGGTGCCGGTGGGAGATTTCTCCTGTGCGTTGTTGAGAGAGAGAGAGAAAAGACATTTATTGGTCCGGACGAAAGAGGATGTGGTGTTTATACATCCAACTCCTGGCTAGACCCATGTCGGGACGGGGAGGCCAAGCCTCTCCGCCCTCTCACGGGCCTTCCGGACAGCCAGGAGCTGGACGTCGTAGCTGGGGTCGGTGACAGCAGCGGTCCACCAGTCTTCTTGACAGCAGTCCTGCAACGCAGGGCATCGCCAGAGCATGTGTTGCAATGAGCTGATTTCTCCGCAGTCTGGGCATGTTGGGTCCATCTCCGCACGTATCATACTCAGGAAGCTCTTTGATGGGTAAGAATTCGTTTGGAGCAATCTCAGTGTGACAGATTGTGCTCTGTTAACTTTGTGGTGGGGGGATTGGAACATCCGTCTAATTCCCCTGTAGTGTGAGGTAATCTCGTGGAAGGTGACGAGCGGATCACCGAACTCGAGCTGTTCCGAACCATTAGAGGGGCCCCCTCATCGCCGCGGCAGATGAATCCTCGCGCACGATGATGAGCGATCTCATTGGGGTTCGGTTGGCCCGGTATGACGTCTGGACCCAAGTGAGCCGGGAACCAGATAATGTGGTGAACTTCGTCTTGCAAGGACCTGCCTTGAAGGACCCTCGCGGCCTCTTTTGAGACTAAACCCGACTGAAAGGCCCTGACAGCAGCTCGGGAGTCAGTGTAAACAGTGGTGCGTTTAGGATCTAGTAGTGCCATAGCCACCGCGACCTGTTCAGCTACTTCTGCCATTGAGGTGCGAAGTGAGGCGGACGAGAGAAGATCTCCTTCGTGGTCAAAAATTCGCAGCGTGCGCGTTAACTAAAAGCGGGAGTGCGGGTTTCTGTGTCCAATCGGAGTCTTCTGTCTCTCATTGCCTATTAGCAGCGATTGGCATGTTCCAGTAGGAAACACCGCTCCATCACTGCGTGCTTTGCGCCTCCCCAGTTTTCTCTCCTGCGCAACGCTGCGATGAGCGCCAGCGTCAACGCCGCCGCCAGTGTAAGCGTTAACGCCCGCTGCTTCACATCTACACATGGTTCCCTTTAGCGGGAGATGGCGTAATGTTTTGGAGACGAGAGTAATTAGTGTCGATGAAATAAAATCGATAGATTGGATACCGCAATGGTTATTACTTTGTCGTTCATCAGCACTGTCATATGAACTACAACGGTTTCCAGGATGAGAAGGGAAGATAGACTAGTTTGCTTATTATAGAAGCAGTGAATTCGAGTATGTGATGCGATTAGTGGTTAGAACGAAACAAAGGAAAATTTAAGGCCTTATTTTTCTTTGTTAGAGACAACGTGAACGACAACCAAGAGATAATCAAACGAATGAAAACATACGGGGCGTTCTTCGTAGTAATTATGGATATAAATGTCAAGAAATAAAGTGGACGAAAAGACAAACTTGCCGCCGGCAGGGACCAACTCTGCAACCTAAGAATAGCGCGCCCGACGCTTTACCGATTCAACTACGGCGGAGGTCATTCTCCTGTCGTGTTAATTGGGTATATCTGTGCATTCGAAGCTAGGAGGGTGAGTCGCTCGTAGCCATGACGGCGAGTGTGGAACACTCATCTTTTTGCCTGCTGGCGTCACGCAGCACGTGATCTTGTTACGAGCTGGCAGCTGACCAATAATCCTTCGTGTGCTACTTGAAGACATGAAGTCTGCCAGAACTAGACCCTCGCCATGAATGAACGAAAGAAAGGCAATATTAAGCACGCGTTTTCTTTGTTAGAGATAACATTAATGAAAACCATGAGACAATTAAGCCAAGGAAAAACATACGGGGCGTTCTTTGTAGTAATTATGATACGAATGTAAAGAAATTAAAGTGGACGAAAAGAGAAACTTGCCGCCGGCAGGGACCGAACCTGCAACCTTCAAATAACGCGTCGGAGGCTGAACTAATTGAGCTACGGCGGCAGTCGTCCTGCCATCAGCTTTATTTGGTATATCTGTGCATTTAAACCCAAGAATGTTAGTCAGAGTTGCTCGTAGCCATGACGCAGCCTTGACACTCCCAGGTTTGTACTGCTTCAGATATGAAATAATTTCAGTCTAATTTAACAGCTGCGACTGTTCGTTGGCAAACTCCTTTTTCTCACTGCCATGTAGCCAGTGTTGTACACGTTCCTCTAAAACAGTAACGAAAGCTCGTTCCTCGTTCCTTCCCAATTTTAGAACGAGTTCCCGTTACAAGTTCCTCAAATGCAAAAGGAACTCGTTACAGTTACATTTAAAAAATTGGAACGTGTCGTTACATTTACGTTGCATTTGACTTTTCAATCAAAATCTATTGTCGGATAATCCTGAGGCGAAATAAAGTGGGCAATTTAAAGCTCGCATCGAGCTACATATATTATACGTATTTGACATCGCCGACAGCAAGTTATAAGTAGATGAAAGGAATATAAATCAACGCTCCTAGACGAACTTTTAGAGACCACCGGCAGTACTACAGGCATGTCTAACTGCAGCTTTCGTGCTCGTCTAATGTAGGTCCAACACATGTGGCACTTTCCACGTCGGTCTTCAAATGGGCAGTCAGGATACCACACTTATATTAAAGGGGCCCCTCTAACGCTTCAAAACATCCGTGCTGACCGCATCAACACGTAGTGGCGCTCGCCAGAACTATCGCGGGCGGAAATGACGATAGATGGCACAGGCCTGTAATTGGATAAATGTAATGTTAGATGTAATTGCGGCGTTGCATCAAAATAAAGAATATTATTGCATTTCTTTTTTTTAGAGTACTTTTTCACTGAACGCGGAATACACTAAAGCTCTCCGAACTTTTTTAACTTGAAAACAGCAGCGCCGCGAAAGAATGCGCAGAACGCCACGGTACTGGAGGAAACGCGCCGGGAACGCTCCAGGCGCCGTTTTTTTGAATAAACTGAATGTAAGAGCGTTGACAGAGACGCCGTCGCAACAAGATAGATCACTAAAACTACAAAAAATTATAGAGGCGTTCGCTAGCTGCCTTGTTTCGCACGTGCGGTTCACTCTTCAAGCACCACATTTTAGATGTGAAGCATCTTATGGCGAAGCTTAATCCGGTGTTGGTGGTGGTGGTGGTGGTGGTGGTGGTGTGCCGGCGTGACCACCCTTACTGCGCATGCGCAAACCCTTTCAAAAAAATAAAAATAAAAAACCTCCTCTCCCCCTCTCTCTCCTCTAGGCATCCCTCCCCGCGGCAACCACACCCTCACTGCGCCTCCCCTCCTCTCTCCCCCTCTTGCGCTCCCCCCCTCTCTCCTCTAGGCATCCCTGCCCGCGGCGTCCACACTCCCACTGCGCATGCGCGTCCCCCCTCTCTCTCCTCTCCTACGCTCCCCCCTCTCTCCTATAGGCATACCTGCCCGCGGCGTCCACACTCCCACTGCACATGCGCGTCCCCCCTCTCCCCCTCTCCTACGCTCCCCTCCCCTCTCGCCTCGCGACGCCGACGCCGGCAGCGTCTGCTAGCGAGTTTCTTGGTTGAAAAAACCGACTGCTCGCACTGCACAACCGTTCACTGGCCACCCCGTATATATGGCAATGGATCTTGACCTCCAAGGTGGTGCCGGTGGGAGATTTCTCCTGTGCGTTGTTGAACAATAAAAATTCGCAGCGTGCGCGTTAACTAAAAGCGGAGTGCGGGTCTCTGTGTCCAGTCGGAGTATTCTGTCTCTCATTGCCCATTAGCAGCGATTGGCATGTTCCAGTAGGAAACACTGCTCCATCACTGCCTGCTTTGCGCCTTCCCAGTTTTCTCTCCTGCGCAACGCTGCGATGAGCGCCAGCGTCAACGCCACCGCCAGTGTAAGCGTTAGCGCCCGCTGCTTCACATCTACACATGGTTCCCTTTAGCGGGAGATGGTGCAATTTTTTTTTTGTTACCTTCGCAACGGCGTCTCAATACGTTTGAATTAGCGGGCAATATGGCATGCAAGCTTCCGGTACGTAAGAGCTTTCAGTTAATTTCATTGGCGAGTCAGCCGACGTCACAGGGCGAGGGAAACGTGGTCAGGTGACCCCGCCAAAAATCGAGTTGAGGGCAGGCGTCCATTTTATTGTATTTTGAATTTTCTAGGCTGAATAACTTCGGAATGCGTGCCCCTATCACTGCCATTTTTGCTGCACTAATTTCTTGAGCCTTCAGTCTACACAACCCGCTAGTAAAATACGTAAAACAATGAGGTCTTGAAAAGTGTTGGAGGGCCCCTTTAAAATAGATATCTCCCCACATGCACTCATATAATTAAATTTCTTGCACAGGAAACCGCATCGACAAGAGCCATACTTTGTCGTTCAATGAGTGCTCAAATATTTCAGTACGAGTAGAAAACGATGTCCAGTATACGCATTTGCGATTTATATCCGTATGTTTCTTTCTCCGTCTTTCTCTCTTTTTCAATTTCTTTGTCTATTTTTCTCTTTATCGTTTTCATATATCTTTCCTTCTCTTTCTCTCTCTCTCCGTAGTCGTTCTCTCGCCTTCTATCCTTTTCTCTTTCTTCCCTTTCTTTCCCTTTCTCTCGTTCTTTCTCTCTCTCTTCTGTCTGTACTAGTTCTCTACTCCTTTCCCTCCTACTCAACGTGACTTCCCTTTCCCACCCCCTTGCTATATACTATACTACACGAGGCTATACGATAATATGCTCTGCTATCGTGCGCGCATGTTGAAGAGAAACGCAGATCTATTTGTTTCCTCGACAACCTACTTCATCAGGATTGTCACTGAGCTAACAAATCTATACGAGCAAATAGAAAGTCAGCCAGGATGGTATATTTCATTGGCGAGGTGTTTTTCTTTGCCGCCGGTGTAGTGTATAATTGGTAAATGTCCTTACCTGATGTAATCGCTCTGTGGAGTTAAATGCGAATTATTCAGTGCTGTGTGTTCGTCACTGAGCCGCGATACGAGCATAATGAACATGCTAGTTCTCTGTCTGTACTGAATTGCTATTAGTGTTATTCTTATGTTGAATAAATACCGTGAAAAAAATGCCCTCACCTCCCCGAAGGGAATCGTGAGGAAATGCGAATGCATTTCGCGCGCGCTTCACTCCATTTATATATGGTGGTTGTGGTTCGAAGAAGGAAAAGGCGCCTAATTTCTGCAGCCCGGTCGGGAGCACGGCGCAGCGCCTTTTTTTTTGCTTTTTTGTGTCTTTTTTATTTTTTTATTTTTTTTATTTTTTCATATATAGCTCCGCCGAGCTCCCGCGATGCGAGTGCCCTCACGCGTCAGAGCGCGCTCCTCCCTCTACACTCACTCTCCGCTACGCCGCGCGCGCCCGCAGCTGTTGCTATGGGAGAGGGAGTGAGAGCGGAGAGAAAACACCTGCCGCGGACAAGGCCAACGCCGCACAACGCCAACGCCGCACAACGCCGGATGCCTGACATAGCTCGACTACGAAATGCATTCGCATTTAAAAAAACCTGGATAGCCGAATGGTTACGGCGCTCACCTTCGGGTCGTGGGTACGCGGGTCCGAATCTCGTCTCGCCGAGAATTCTTTATTGCTTCAAGAATTTCTCTCTTTCACTTTCTATCTCTTTCTTCCTCTCTCTCTCTGTACTGTTCTCTCGTTCATCAGAGTGATTGCATCCCTTGCCGAACAAACCGGCGCACGTGATCTGGTAGCGAAGCAAAACAGGACGAAGAAAGCGCGTGCCAGTTCATGATCGTGATAAGTTTCTTTCTACATATATGAACCACGGCAAACCTCGAACATAACAGTTCTGTTGTAAAAAAAAAAAGGAAAAAAAAAACTGTTCCTCTCGCACGTGGTCGGTCTCGGCGTTGCGCGCTTCCCTGCGCCCCCGGCGGGCGCCTTGAAGTGAAAACCAGGATGCACCACAGTCACGTGACAAGCGAGTGGTACATTTTTTTTGCGCCTCACGCGGGCGCCCATCCGCCCTGTTCTGTATGATGAACCCCTTGCGTGCGCCTGTTCAATGCCGTGGAACGTTTACAGAAGTAACGCCGTTCCCTCTGCCGTTCCTTCGTAAACGTAACGAGTTACCGTTACAGTTCCGCTGATCCAGATTGGAACGGCGGCGTTCGTCCGTTCCTCCCAAAAGGAACTAGTTCCTGGAACGTCGTTCCTTGGAACGCCGTTCCGTACAACACTGCATGTAGCTAGTTCATCTAGCACAAATAAATTCAGAGCCGTACAGTCACAAAACCGTCGAATAGCTTTTTTAGATGTGAAGCATCTTATGGCGAAGCTTAATCCGGTGGTGTGCGGCGTGACCACCCGTACTGCGCATGCGCAAAAACTTTCAAAAAAAAAAAAACTCCTCTCCCCCTCACTCTCCTCTAGGCATCCCTCCCCACGGCAACCACACCCTCACTGCGCATGCGCCTCCCCTCCTCTCTCCCCTCCCTACGCTCCCCCCCTCTCTCCTCTAGGCATCCCTGCCCACGGCGTCCACACTCCAACTGCGCATGCGCGTCCCCTCTCTCCTCTACGCATCGCTGTCCGCGGCGTCCACACTCCCCACTGCGCATGCGCGTCCCCCCCTCTCTCTCCTCTCCTACGCTCCCCCCCCTCTCTCGCCTCGCGACGCCGACGCAGGCAGCGTCTGCTAGCGAGTTTCTTGGTTGAAAAAACCGACTGCTCGCGCCGCACAACCGTTCACTGGCCACCCCGTATATATGGCAATGGATCTTGACCTCCAAGGTGGTGCCGGTGGGAGATTTCTCCTGTGTGCTGTTGAAGAATAAAAAAATTCGCAGCGTGCGCGTTAACTAAAAGCGGACTGCGGGTCTCTGTGTCCAATCGGAGTCTTTCGTCTCTCATTGCCCATTAGCAGCGATTGGCATGTTCCAGTAGGAAACACCGCTCCATCACTGCGTGCTTTGCGCCTCCCCAGTTTTCTCTCCTGCGCAACGCTGCGATGAGCGCCAGCGTCAACGCCGCCGCCAGTGTAAGCGTTAGCGCCCGGTGCTTCGCATCTACACATGGTTCCCTTTAGCGGGATATGGTGTAATTTTTTTTATTAGATGCGAAGCATCTTATGCTCGGGGCTCTCTCCGTCCCGCGTCCCCCGTCCCCCGTCCCGAGTCCCGCGTCCGGCCACTTTCATGAAGTAGGGAAGCACCCATTATGCGTAAATGAAAGACCAAGTATTTAAGACTCTCTGCATTGATAAATGAATCAGTATAATAGTACTTAACGACCTGCTTCCAACGAGAATTGATGCCACGGACAATAATAACAACTGTACGATTTGCAACTCTCAGGGAGAGTCACCTGTCCAGTGATGGCGCCGTAAGCAGAACTCAGGATCACGGAGCTGCGCTCGTGGCTGAAAAACCTTGGGCACCGTCGTTGAGAGGCGTTGCAAAAGGTTACTTATTAAATGCGAAGCATTTCTTAGCGAACTTCGGCGACTTTGAGCGTATCTATCTATCTATCTATCTATCTATCTATCTATCTATCTATCTATCTATCTATCTATCTATCTATCTATCTATCTATCTATCTATCTATCTATCTATCTATCTATCTATCTATCTATCTATCTATCTATCTATCTATCTATCTATCTATCTATCTATCTATCTATCTAGCCGCCTACGACTTTGTGCTCTCCTGACCGTATCGTTAATGGGATTTATACCAAATTCGGTATGGCATAACATCACTCTATGACGAACGTAATTATCTGGTCATATCATGAAAATCATGACAAACTTGTCATGAAAAGTATGATTTACATGCCATGCTCATGGCGCGCTCGCGGCCGTTTCGTTAGCTTGATACACACCAAATTTGGGATTGAGTGACGTGACTGTATGACGAACATAAATGACAGGTGGTAATATGCAAATAATGACGTGCATGTCATGAACAACATGATTTACATGCCACGCTCATGGCGCGCTCGCGGCCGTTTCGTTAGCTTGATATACACCAAATTTGGTATTGAGTGACATGACTGTATGACGAACATAAATGACAAGTGGTAATATGGAAATCATGACTTGTCATGTGCGACATGACTTGCGTGCGACGCTCATGGCGCGCTCGCCGCGGTTTCGTTAGCTTCATATACACCTCATTCGGCAAGCATTATCAAATCATGAATGGTAGTCTACCACTATCCCTCAAGAGGAAGGTATATAACAGCTGCATCTTACCGGTACTTACCTACGGAGCAGAAACCTGGAGACTTACAAAGAGGGTTCAACTTAAACTGAGGACGACGCAGCGAGCGATGGAAAGGAAAATGATAGGTGTAACCTTAAGAGACAGGAAGAGAGCAGAGTGGGTCAGGGAACAAACGGGGGTAAAGGATATCATAGTTGAAATCAAGAAGAAGAAATGGATATGGGCCGGGCACGTAGCACGTCGGCAGGATAACCGCTGGTCATTAAGGGTAACTGACTGGATTCCAAGAGATGGCAAACGCGTGAGGGGGAGACAGAAAATTAGGTGGGTAGATGAGATTAAGAAGTTTGCAGGTATAACGTGGCAGCAGAAAGCACAGGACCGGGTGGATTGGCGAAACATGGGAGAGGCCTTTGTCCTGCAGTGGACGTAGACAGGCTGATGATGAGGACGACACACCGAGCAATGGAAAAGAAAATGATAGGCGTAACCTTAATGCGTAAGAAGAGGGCCTAGTAGGTCAGGAACAAACGGATGCTAAGGACTTGTTAGTCGAAATCAAGAAGAAGAAATGGACAGCTTTTAGCACCTAGGCATGGCAACCGCTGGTCATTAAGAGCAACTGACTGGATTCCAAGAGATGGCAAACGTGTGAGAGGGAGACAGAAAATTAGGTGGACAGATGAGATTAAGAAGTTTGCGGGTATAACGTGGCAGTAGCAAACACACGACCGGGTTGATTGCCAGGACATGAGGAGAGGCCTTTGCCCTGCAGTGGGTGTAGTCAGGCTGCTGCTGCTGCTGATGATGATGACAGGGCGCTTTTACTTAAGACAAAATTTATAAGTTCCATTGAGCGATCTTTTTTAGTCGTGAAATTTTATAAATTCACGGCCGCGCTGGAACGCTGGTACAGGCAAGATGGTGTGTTTATTCCTAGTCGTTTTGCATATAGTGTGAAAATCGCCATACATTTACAGATATAACAAGCAGGGATGTCAGGGGCGACCAGATATAGAACAGTCGTACGAGTGAGCAACAAAGACAAGTATAGCATACGCTGTTTTAACGCACTCTCAATTTCTTTAATCCAAATCAGTGACTGCAACGAAACGGCCCAGCAATACACCTATTTTTATGACGTATCGCGACCTAGAAATATTCGCTTTACATGACATTTGTTACTTCTTGGAACCCGAGGGGAAATATGATGTATTACGATCCGTATATTTATCAGGGCTTATAAAACAACATTCACAACTTGAAGGGCACAGCTCAACCTCCTGTCCTTTCTTCTTTAAGAACTCGCCCGTTTCAGCTGCTGTGCGTGCTGGAGCCAACTGGACAGCGTTCACCGTTCACGTGAAATACAGCATTCACGCCAGATATTTACGCGAGCAGAAGACATATAAGGGTGATATTATGTAGTGATATAGATATGCAACTCGTGAAATGCAGGGATTGTATAAATTGATTGGCGTAAGGCTCCTCAACACTGACGCTAATGTGGGTGCGCATTACCAAGGGAGCAGCACTACTGAAGGTAGCGGTGCGCAGTACGCTACACCTGGCTTCGCTGCAGAGGTGAACAATCGTAGATTCACGCTGCGCTATATTGAAGACGTCACCGCCTTTGCAGCCCAACCCACAACGCGTCTCTAAGGGCTTCATTCTTCAAAAGCGGTTCGTGCTTGTGGTGCGTGTAACCTCACAGCTCGACAGTTGCGGTCCCAAAGCTCCCTGAGGGTTAAAAAATGGTTATCTATGTAATGAGGCGAACATTTCCAGAAGTATAGAATATATAAAGGCTTGACTGACCTTTCTAGGCCACCGTGAACGCCGTGTTCACAATGAAAAGCCACAACGGAGGGTCATGACTATATTTAAAGGAGCCCTGACATCAAATTTACGCATGTGGATTTTTTTGCATCCGCGAGTAGCTATCGACCCCCAAGTAACGATTCTCGACTCAAAATGCAGCGGAGGGACGAATAAGTCCCAGTAATGTTGATAAATATATCCGGTATCGAACGCGATTCAAAACGGGAGGAAAACCCGCCAAATTGTAGTGCTGGTAGCGCTACCTCGCGGCCACGTCGGGGCCGCTCCCCAGCTTATCCCGCTGCCACAAAAAAAGGTGACGTCACGTCCAGCTGACATCGCTGACATTTCGTCTGCTAGGAGCGGCAGGCTCGCGATCCTGCGTTAAAAGCAATGTATTTATCAACCTCGGCCGTACTGCCGGAGCACAGGAACACCAACTACGCACCTCATGTCGCGGACGTTTGGCGAGTGAATCACTGCTTTCAGCTGCAGTAGGGCACACGTATACGGTGGGAATAGCCCCGGCCTGGAGACTGGGCCTCGTATCAAACGAGAGACCGAACTGCTTCGCCAACACAGGATTCATCGTGTAGCAGCCCGCGTCAAAGTGAAGCGAGCAAATGCGGCTGCTGTTCACAGGCGTCCAGTCCCTCGGTCCAACGGCGCGCCGAACGAAGTCAACCCACTGGCTGCGTTGAGGTTCGAGGCTCGGAAATGCATGAAAGGACACGCACTTTCCGCTTTTTCCGCGCCTCGACGGGCAGGTTCGCACTACGCAGCGGCTCCCCGACATCCTGGCACGTACTGTGTCGCTCCGAATGATCGCACTCGCACACGACAAATCAGTCGATGCGACACGATGTACCGCACGCACAGATCAACACAGCAAGAAGAGCCACTACTGAGACCACGCCGGGCGTCGGCGCCACAGTAAACACACTCAGACCGTCGACGTCATTGTTACTAGCGTATCACTAGCGTACGTCATAAGTGTGATTCTATCACGTGTTCTATCACACCTCGCACGTTGCACTAGTGTCTATGTCGCAGGGCATCCAGTTTTCCGTTGAGCGTTCATACGCTGTTTGCCTGGCTTTCCCTCGAAATAAAGTAACTTCCACGCGACGGACGGCATTCAAATTTGGCCAAGACGACCTATGCATACCGAGCAGTCGAATGAAGGACACATCTCGACTTTGAAATTTGATGTCAGTGCTCCTTTAAGGTAGATCGCGCAGAGACTTTCGAGTGTGATAGTTCGGTTCTTTCAAGCGTAATACCCTACAATAATGTACGATATTCCATAGATTACCCCGGAGTAAGTGACAGCTCTGAAATCCTGCTGAATTCGATTGTGTGGTCTGGGGAATAGTAATTTTTGTTCCCGGAACTTCGTCGAGCTTTCGAACGGCTTCATCTACGGAAATTAAAAAACTGGGGGACCCTTAATATTCGCCTTTAAGAGTTGAACGCGATAGCGATATCCTGTCCCGAGTGCCTACTTCAACCACATAATGCATACTTGCTATGCACCCACTAAGTGGTGTAAAGGGAATACGCGCAGTAAGGTGTGTGCCGTTTGTAATGGGTGGCCGGCTTTAAACTGTGAAATCGTAATGATAGTCACATATTCTGACGCCCGATGGCAATGTACGCTTGTACCACGCAATATTCCTGAGATATTGCATGTTATATTGGGACGCCTATATGAAGGACGCTTGCGTTTGTGAAGCATGAAAGTTATTTTCACTGCATTTCCAAGCAGAGGAAGTTATTTTCACTGTATTTCCAAGCAGAGGCGTGGCTGTGTGGCAGAACACCTGCTTGCCACGCTGACGGCCCGGGTTCAATCACCCGGACCCGGAAATTCTTATTATTTATTTTATTTGCATCTTTCTCGATTTTTCGGTCACGGACAAGATGGTGATTTTTCGCTCACAACCAACGACGCTGACACCGACGCCCGAATTTCTGAGAAACGAGCTCTTTAACGCTATCGCATTAAAATGAATTTTGGTGTATCGGTACACCAAAACCTACAGCAGGCTTCGTGAGAAGATGTATGTGATCTTCTTGAGCGTATTTTATTAACTCAAGCTCTTTAGTAGGCAGCTAACTACATGACTGTTCTCGTGACCCGCTTCGGGGAACCTCGGTAGCCCCGAAATGGATCGAACCGTCGAATTCCCCGCTCAGCTGCATGCAGAATGCCGTCTTCGCTGTGGCACAGAGGAAACCAGCATAATTTCACCTTAATTATCTTGTTATTTATGTTTGTTGCTGTGTTTAGCAAAAAAGGTAAAGTTTTGTTTTAATTACTCTGCATGTTGCAGCACGTGCTGCACACTGAAGTGCCACACGCTACATGGAATTGAAAGTGGCCCTGCTTCACATCTACCTTTGGACTGCATTGTTCTACCCCCGAGGATATGTCTTTGGAGAAGCCGAAGTTGCATTTGTAAAGTGTAAGTAAATATTCAGTGCATGTTCTTACTACGTACATTCTTTCTTGGAAAGCGGAAAGAAATAGATAATTTTTGTCAGAGCCAACATAAAAGAGCATTCAACAAATCGAGCCTTTTTTAATGCTAAAGATTTATATGCGTCATGAAGCGGAATATCCGGCATCCATCCGGCGAGCTTTCGGCATTAACAGCCTACATCTGTCAAGTGGGTTCGGCGTTAAACCCACTTGACGAAGTGATGACATCGTGCATATGTGCCAAATAGTAGCGACCAGGTCCAAAAATTGTCTTTCATAAAGGCGAAAATCGAGTTGACCACTGTACAAAGCCAACTTGGACCACTCCAAAAACTGACGTTGGCCAATTCGAAACTTGAGTTGACCCGCGTTCAAGATCGATCTCGCTAGTTGAAAAACCAACTTGTTTCATCATCAAAGCTTGCCCGGCCCACCCTCAAAGTTGACATTGCCGAAATAGAAAATTCGGTTTAACTAAGTTGAACGTCAGCCTGATCCAGTTCAAAACAGACTTGGACACCAACCAACATTTTGCTGGCCCTTCCTCAAAACTGAATTTGCGAAATCCAAGCACATGACCAAGTGCGCATGTCATGTGACATAATCTAACATAAAAAAAATTTGAGCAGGCTGAGTCTCTGGGGCCAAGGTATAGACAAGGCAGGAACCCCTCCATTTTTTTTTTCGCACTTGCTCTCGTCTCCATACCCTTCTGTGGTTGGGGTAGTGGAATAAGGCGTACATACACAGAGTGTTAGTTAAGCAGTCGCTGTCTTGACGTAGAGAAGTTTACTTGCCGAAACGCTGTCTGCAGCGACAACGCATGTTTAAGGATTTTACTTCTCTTCCAGCTTCCATCTTCCCCTGAACTTCGTCCGAGTGTAACATGACCAGATTAAAGAAGGAAAAAATCACAGCGCCTGTTTAAGGATTTTACTTCTCTTCCAGCTTCCATCTTCCCCTGAACTTCGTCCGAGTGTAACATGACCAGATTAAAGAAGGGAAAAATCACAACGCCTGTTTAAGGATTTTACTTCTCTTCCAGCTTCCATCTTCCCCTGAACTTCGCCCGAGTGTAACATGACCAGATTAAAAAAGGAAAAAATCACAGCGCCTGTTTAAGGATTTTACTTCTCTTCCAGCTTCCATCTTCCCCTGAACTTCGTCCGAGTGTAACATGACCAGATTAAAGAAGGAAAAAATCACAACGCCTGTTTAAGGGTTTTACTTCTCTTCCAGCTTCCATCTTCCCCTGAACTTCGTCCGAGTGTAACATGACCAGATTAAAGAAGGAAAAAATCACAGCGCCTGTTTAAGGATTTTACTTCTCTTCCAGCTTCCATCTTCCCCTGAACTTCGTCCGAGTGTAACATGACCAGATTAAAGAAGGAAAAAATCACAGCGCCTGTTTAAGGATTTTACTTCTCTTCCAGCTTCCATCTTCCCCTGAACTTCGCCCGAGTGTAACATGACCAGATTAAAAAAGGAAAAAATCACAGCGCCTGTTTAAGGATTTTACTTCTCTTCCAGCTTCCATCTTCCCCTGAACTTCGTCCGAGTGTAACATGACCAGATTAAAGAAGGAAAAAATCACAACGCCTGTTTAAGGATTTTACTTCTCTTCCAGCTTCCAGCTTCCTCTGAACTTCGTCCGAGTGTAACATGACCAGATTAAAGAAGGAAAAAATCACAGCGCCTGTTTAAGGATTTTACTTCTCTTCCAGCTTCCATCTTCCCCTGAACTTCGTCCGAGTGTAACATGACCAGATTAAAGAAGGAAAAAATCACAGCGCCTGTTTAAGGATTTTACTTCTCTTCCAGCTTCCATCTTCCCCTGAACTTCGTCCGAGTGTAACATGACCAGATTAAAGAAGGAAAAAATCACAGCGCCTGTTTAAGGATTTTACTTCTCTTCCAGCTTCCATCTTCCCCTGAACTTCGCCCGAGTGTAACATGACCAGATTAAAAAAGGAAAAAATCACAGCGCCTGTTTAAGGATTTTACTTCTCTTCCAGCTTCCATCTTCCCCTGAACTTCGTCCGAGTGTAACATGACCAGATTAAAGAAGGAAAAAATCACAACGCCTGTTTAAGGATTTTACTTCTCTTCCAGCTTCCATCTTCCTCTGAACTTCGTCCGAGTGTAACATGACCAGATTAAAGAAGGAAAAAATCACAGCGCCTGTTTAAGGATTTTACTTCTCTTCCAGCTTCCATCTTCCCCTGAACTTCGTCCGAGTGTAACATGACCAGATTAAAGAAGGAAAAAATCACAACGCCTGTTTAAGGGTTTTACTTCTCTTCCAGCTTCCATCTTCCCCTGAACTTCGTCCGAGTGTAACATGACCAGATTAAAAAAGGAAAAAAAGAAAAATCCCCCATCTCCCGCTAAAGGGAACCATGTGTGGATGCGAAGCAGCGGGGAGATAATTAGCTTGAGCGGGAGGAAAGTCGCCGCTCTCATTTCACGGCAGTGGTCCGGGCGCTCATCGCGGCGCTGCGCAGGAGAGAGAATGAGGTGCGCGCGCTCCGACATTCATACCGCGGAACTACCGTGGCGCCCCCAGCGGAGTATGCAGCTGTCACACCACCTGTCGTTCCGTAGAGGATTCCTAGAGGAAAGGACGGGGGGCGACCGTAGGAGAGGAGAGAGAGGGGACGTGCATGCACTGTGGGGGGTGTGGGACGCGGGAGCCGCTCCGTAAAGTAGAGGATTCCAAGAGGAGAGAGGGGGGAGAGGAGGCGCATGCGCTCTGGGGATGTGGGACGCCGGAGCCGCTCCGTAGAGTAGACGATTCCTAGAGGAGAGAAAGGGGGTGAGCGTAAGAGAGAGAGGGGGGACGGCACGCGCATGCGCTGTGGTGGTGTGGGACGCGGGACGGACTAAGCCCCCTCCAAACACATGCAAGCAAGATTAAGGAATGGGGTCAACCTGGGCGACAGACACCACCTGCCTAGCCACTGCTAAGCAGCCTCTATGTGCTTTCGGCCATGACTCAAGGAATGGGGTCAACCTGGGCGACAGACACCACCTGCCTAGCCATTGCTAAGCTGCTCCTCTATGCTCTCGGCCATGAGTCTAGTGACTGTAGTGCGGGTGGACGGCCTTATTGTACTACAGTGTTCTGCTTGACATAGATGACCACACCGCCTGCGGGACGCTCTGCTTCCTCGGTGCACACGATGGGAACTAGAGGTTGTCTGGAACGCGCTTATTCTTCATGGTCATCAGCGTCATCGTCATCATTATCACGAGATACTGCCAGTTACGCCTGAAGCAGGACAAGGTTAGACTAAGAGGAGCTTCGCCCCTAAAACAAACATTGCGACATCACGTCAGCAAACGATGATGCCATGTGACTATGTCACGTCACAAGTACATCGAAAGAGTACGGGCGTCGATATTGTTACGTTGTTACGAACGTGAAGAAAGCAAACGAAGCTGATAAAGATGAAACTCTTTGATGGGCGAACTTGTGCCCAGGAGAAGGAATGACTCAAAGTACAATCAATAATCGCTGTGCATTCGTAACGGCAAGTGCGGCCGTCGATCGTCGGTAATTGCGACTCCATGCAACGCGTCGGCTATTATTCACGCCTGATCGAACCTTCCAATAGTACTCTTGGTCACTATACGTCCGGCGTTATCACTGACGCTCGCGTAGGATCCAGAAAAAAAGCGGCTGCTCTCAATGAGCGTGCAATCATGAAAGAATAGTCTCAAACAATCGCGAAGTTTCCGAAACAATGCCAAGATCTGATCACACGTGCTACAAACCGGTCACATGAAAATACAAAAAGTATCACGCGTGGAAATGCAGTCGATAAACACACACGCCTTGGTCTAGCCGGCCAAACCGACCTGTGCCATGTCTCTCTGTGGGTTCGTTTTTCTTGAACGCAAAATTATCGTGCTCTTTGAAGAGTCCGTATGTTTCTCATTCAGTGCCCTTCAGGAGACCTATGTGTCCCTGTTACTCTTTAGAGGGATCGCTATACTCCTGCGCAAATCAAAGAAAATGCCTCGTTCCGTGAATCTGAGTGTCTCTGAGCTGTGTCAGCGCCGCAGAATATTGTCTACACATTGCCCGACAGACGGCACAAAATACACGCCGACGAGTTCGCGCCGACGCCTCTACAAGGTATGAGTGCTTTGATCACGTGCTTCGTTCCACGCGCCTCGTGTGCCGTCGCAACGCCGGCCAAAGAACTTCAGCGATACGGTAGCGTGGCGCACTCGCGAAAGAAAGAACGGCTCTAGGTGAATCTCGTGCTGCCACCGTCAAAAGCGCTGGCTGCATACACGTTCACTGCATGTTCGCGCCGAGCAGCGTCTGTGTGTTTGTTTGTGGTGCAATTGTAGATGCGGTAGATGCTGCAACAAAAGAGGCTCTCTGGCAGCCACTTCGCCGGAACTATAGACGTGGAAGAAGAAGATGGAGCGGAGCCGTCGAGCCGCGAGGCTAAGAAACTTGACAAGCTTGGTTTAACGGCGCTCAGCAACACCAGTTTTGTCAGCCTAGTTTAACCTCAGACAGAACCAGGGATAGCGCTGTAAACGCAGAAAGTATCGCGCTCTATATTTTTTAAATTTCGCGCGCTAAGCCCGCCGGTCGACCGCAGCGACTTGTGGCGGTGGCATCGCAAGCGCGACTCATTGTTTTGGGGCGCTGATGGCATACTGCCTCATTCTAGCGCATCGTAACTTCATTTAAATCAAGTTCTTTAATAGAATATTTCCATACAAATGCAACACTTACGTGGCTATAAGCTTGATCCTGAAGAAGTGCGCTTATGTGGAACATGTTTTAGCAGCCTATAGTCATTCTCGCAGTCACATCGAGAACATGTACAGAATTATTATAAGCGGTGAATGCATTACATACGGTAAAAAGAAACAATGATCTAAGCGCCATTACATGTCAAACGTACGGACTAAAAATATATATGCTTTTCATATGTGCGAGAATGTGATCCCTTTATCGACAGTCCGAAGCATATCATACGAGCAAAAACATAAAAAACAGGAACTACTTTCAGGAAAGTGTGAAAACTAGGAGTCAAGTGTCTGCTTTCTGTCGGCATTTTAAAATTGACGCTTAAGAAAAACCTCCAGGTATTACGTTTATCGCAATGGAAACTGCAAGAGGACTACAAAAGGTATCTCTAATTTCTTCCCTTGTCGATTACTCTTTCCAGATGCTTGCCGGTACAAACATCATTACTTTGAACGCCAGTACATTGCGAAAGATGAGTGTAAGCGAGTAACATGCTTTGTATCTGAAAGGAAACTCACAATTGAAGAGTAAGTGTTCTTGCTTTTTTTTTTAATAATTGAGCGTTTCTATGCAGTCTCCACGAGAAAATTTTCCGTTTATTGGTCCCTCTGTCACGTAAGTCGAATCACTAGAGAAATAGAAAGAGAAGTTAGCTTCTCTGAACCCGTCAGACAGAAGACGCGGTAGAGGCTCTCGCCTGGACTTGCACATCATCATCTCTAACCGTCAGCCAGGATCTCTTCGGGGAGCGGCGGCGGTGAGGGCCAGACCGATGATTGGTCGTATGGCCCCTTCTTGGTTGAGTAACAAGCACTCCAAAGATTTTCGACATATATATGGCTTGTCAAGGCTAGGCCAGGTCTAAATCATGCGGTCTAAATCTGCTAACCCATATAACAGTGCCTATATCAATGGCTGTACACCCCCCGAAGTCCCATTATATCAGTAGGTGTGGGTTTGTAAATACCAGCGTTTGCACCTTCCTCGACACAGCTACCTCGCTTTTAGCAAGGTTCTTATCCGCTCTTACGCAAATCTTACGCCCCAGGTTACATGTGATTATGGTTGAAAATTTCCTGAAAATGATTCAGTTCGTCACCGGTTTGGAAGGGCTCTTCGTTTGGGGGCGTTGTCGAAACAGCGCGGGGATCAAGAAAATGATATCTCGAACGTGCATCATCTAGTTCACTCGGATACCCTGATGAGGCAGTGTTCAGATTAGCGAAAGCTGCTCCGAAATGGGCTGCCCGAGGGATGTTATGTGCACAGCTGCGGCTGAGATCCTTCCCACATCAAAATTTTTTATTGCAAATTTATAATCAATAATAATAGCAGCTGACATTCTTTGGAGTCAAAGCCAGCGTCTACGCCTCCGCCTCCGTCTAGGAAGCTGGATGCCCCATTTCTCCGGAGTGCACTCTGCGGAAATTCACCAGCCGACTTAAACCACATTCTCTTCGGCTGCCCTGCCGATCCTCCCCCGCAGGGGAAGCCCGCCATCAGAACATGGGAGGCCCTCCTTGCGTCACAGAATCTGGACCACAGCTTCGTTCTGCTAACCGGGTTGCCAGTGCCCTGGCCCAGCGTGGTCTCGACACAACCACGCAACGTGATGGCCGTGCGGTGGCCCAGGGCCCGAAAAGGGCCCAAACTCTCTCGCCCAGTAAAGTTTTTTCCTCCTCCGCCTCCATTGTGCCCAAATGTGTCATGCTGGAGCACGAGGCAGCGTCTCCGTTTTTGCTTGTAATTACGGCTGCATATCTTTCGCTGTTTGCTTATGCGGCCGCGCTTACCGCGCTTATGCATATTACATTTAGTTTGTTTTTCAGTCTTTCCTGCAGAGCCTCAGTTCTGTCCCTTCGCCTGCCCTCCTGATGTAATGACTAAAGATTGCTTGGCAATGGGGGTATTCTCAGCCTGCCCCCTGACTCGCGGTGGCGTTTTGCCTGTCTTCCTGGAGGGAGCCTAATCGTCTCTGCAGGCGTTCTAAATAAAGTTGTTCTCTCTCTCTTCCTGGAGCATGCCTGTGGGTCGAACGTCAGGCGTTCCAGAACCCTTCTACCTGCTTGACTGCGCAGCAGTCTCTGCTATTGCGGTGCTGTCGACGCTTGCGATGCTAAGCTGACAGTGACATTTTGTTTGTTGACGAGTACGGGGAATACCGTGACCCGTTATCCTCTTCGTAATAATGATATAGGCATTGTATTTCTCCGCATTGAACTTCAGGTGGATCACTACATGTACGACCCTGATAGTTACGAGGGATTGCAGTAATTTAAGGGAAGTTCGGCTTCGTACCAACTTTTTTTTTATTTTCCCTATTCACTTGAGTAATAAAAACGTCTGGCTGGTACTCCCTTCCAGTTACTGAATCGTTTCGGCATTTTTTCCGGTCGCTTGAATCCACAGACCCAACATCCTGATACTATCGATAGTGCGAATAATGTTACAGTTCATCCACAGCTCGTTGCCGTGGACCGGGTCCGGTCCCTTCCCCTGCCTTCGCGAGCGCAATGTTAGAAAAAATGCCCCCGACTTCTTCGCCGAACACCTGTGACCAACGGGCTTCAGAGAGATAGTTCTCGACGGTATTGATTGCCCTCCACGGTGTGTGCTTGATCTGCCCATAACTGCTTCTGCTAATGCATATAGCGTGAGATCGTCCGCATAGGGCGTGTGGTCTAGCCCTGCTAAGCCTACCAGCCAGGGTTGCCATATTTGGTTACTTGGCGCCAATTTGGCTACTTTTTTACCTGTGGCGGTAAAAAAAACTTCTTGGCTACTTGAACACTTTTTGGCTGCTTTTTTGGTCGCTCAATTTGAACCAAATTATCAATATCTGGTGGCATTTCAGAAGCTGGCGTTCAAGTACGCGGTGTCAAAAAGGGGCGACCATGGGGTCTTTAAAGCTTCAAACATTCAATTTGGCACTGGCATTACGCAAAAGAAAATGCTTTTGCATACGCAGCTGGGACTCGGAAAAAACTTTTGAATGGCGCCTCAGTTTGCCAGTAAGATATCGCTGAACGCAACTTTAAACCGCAATTGGAAGTAAACAGGATAATGGAAAGGGATCCGCATCGAAGGTTCTCTGCACTTATCGGCATTACAAATCCCATACCTGACGAACTGCTTGTGTGATTGCATAGCATTAAGTACGCAGTGCGGCTCAGGAATATTCATTGCTGGTACTTCACCACCACGCATCAAAGAATTTTGAAACTACAATTTATGCTACAGTCCCAGTAAATATGATTTCGAGCAAAGTCACACCGTACGGAATGTTATTGTCGCCACTAGACCTTTACTTCTAGTCATTGAAGAAAAGTCACGCAGTGTACCTGGCTATACAGCGCAATTTTAGCTATAGGACAAGAAACTTCCTGCGGATGCGCTAAATAATTCATCATCATCATCATCATACTGACAACGCCCACTGCAGGGCAAAGGCCTCTGGCACGTTACGCCAATCAACCCGGTCCTGTGCTTTCTGCTGCCACGTTATACCGGCATACTTCCTAATATCGTCGGCCCACCTAATTTTCTGTCTCCCCCCTCGCGCGTTTGCCTTCATTTGGAATCCAATAAAATACCCTTAACGACAAGAGAACTGGGGGTGGGGTTCCTTATCCATAAAGATATAGCTGGTAACATAGAGGAATACTATAGCATAAGTGAGTGGGTGGCAAGTATTGTAATTAAACTGAGTAAGAGGTACAAGATGAAGGTGGTACAGGCCTATGCACCTACATCCAGCCATGATGACCATTTAATTGAACGCTTCTACGGGGACGTAGAATCAGCAGTGAATAAGGGAAAGACACATTATACTGTACTGATGGGCGAAATAATTGCTCAAGTAAAAAATATGTTTGAATCTCACCAATTACAATATTGAAGGGTCCATGTTATACTTGTTGACATATTCGCCATTGCATTTATTCATTTCTATAAAAACGTAGCCGCTGTTTTCCCAAAGGCGGCGCTTGTTTAGCTGCTTTTGCTACCTTTCGCTCAAGTTGGCGGCCGTTTCCGTAGTTTTACTAATTTTTTGGCTATTTTTGGGGGGCTTTCGACCTGTCAGCCTTGCCGCCAACTGCCCGGGGAGACCCATCATCATGGCAGTAAACAAAATGGGCGAGAAAGGAAAATGTGCGAAACAAAATTATCTTTCTTGGCGGCGCTGGGCTTCCGACGTAGGCCTCCATGCTCCAAAGATGACTGTCTTAACCACTAAGCTGCGGACCCACTTTTTTCATGAAGATACAGAGCTGTGGTGATTATCTATACGTGCCAGGTAAATGAAAAGATTGCACGGCCCAACTGGTTCGCAAGTATTAAGCGGTTTAGCAAACGCGCATGACGACTCTTCGGAAAACATTGCGGCACAACTCTGTGAATTAGGATGCACGCGCCTAGAAATAACCCTCTAGAAAAGTGTTCGATCTCAAGGACTGACCAATTGAGGGAGAGAGTGGTAATGCATGAACAACGAGCGAACAGAAAGTCCTGCGTATCCTATATGTGTAATGCTGATGATTACCTAGTGCATTAAAAACCAACTATACAGAGGCAAATTATTCTGCGGTCTCTCATTGTTCTTCTCTTGATACCAATCTGCAGCTTAGTAATCCGAATTCCGTGTATTTGTTTATGTGCCCTGTTGTGTAGGTGCGCCGATACTTCTTCGCATAACGGTTCGTGCAGCATGGAACGGCATGAAAGCAAGTCGGAACGATTTCCATTCTGCTGCAAATCGCTCATCTGTCGAAAAAACAGGAGTAAGTAGCGCACTGCTTCCATTTATGTGAAGAACTAACGAATATATTCAAATGTACTTCGTTTTTTCTTAATCATATTCATGACTAAATTTCTCAGGAACTCAGTTGCAGCTGTCAAAATAAAACAACACCACTTTATTAGCTAGGAAACACGAACAAACGTTTCTTTTCTGTCAGAATTACCGTGCAAGTACGGTTCACCGCTAAGCTGTACTTGAATCTCGGAATCCCCCCTGGCAGTAAACGACAACCTGATGAATTGCGTCATAGGGCT
>JALIZH010011976.1:0-32902 GCA_030522465.1 Rhipicephalus appendiculatus
AATATTTAAGAATGCCTTTCGGCTTGCGCAACGCAGCTCAGACATTTCAGCGCTTTATAGACGAAGTCACCCGAGGTCTGCCATTTTGTTTCGCCTATATAGATGATCTTCTCGTCGCCAGCAAGGACGCTGAAACACACAAGGCTCATCTACGCCAACTTTTCAGTCGACTTCGGGACTACGATTTGGTCATTAATGTTGAAAAATGCCAGTTTGGCGCCGCCGAGATCGCATTCCTTGGACATCGCATCACAAAAGATGGCATCACTCCTCTACCTGACAAAGTTGAGGCTATCATCGACTACCCCCCACCAAAGTCCGCACGCAGTCTGCGACGTTTTCTCGGACTCGTAAATTTTTATCGCCGTTTTCATCCCGACATGCTCTACACTGCTGAAGCCGCTTGAAGCACTACTGTCTACTTCGAAAGCTGAGTCGGCTGCTCTTCCGTGGGACACGGTCGCTGATGAAGCTTTCGTCACCGTTAAGACCCAGCTCGCCAAAGCCACTCTGCTACACCACCCTTCACCAACTGCTCCCACTAGCCTCATGGTGGACGCTTCCTCAGAAGCAGTTGGAGCCGCTCTTCATCAATGGATCAATGGTGCATGGGCTCCTATCTCCTTCTTTTCCCGAAAGTTACGCGACACTGAGCGCCGATACAGTACTTTCGGACGGGGAGCTCCTCGCAGCCTACCTGGCGGTGAAGAACTTCAGGTACTTTCTCGAAGGGCGAGAATTCGCCATTCTGACCGACCACAAGCCACTTGTTTCGGCTTTACGTTCCTGCAGTGCCACCCATACTCCTAGAGAGCTTCGGCACCTCGCTTTCATTGCCGAGTTCACCACAGACATACGCTACGTCAAAGGCAGCCTTAACAGTGCAGCGGACGCTCTTAGTCGCATTACCATCAACGCCACAAGCCCCATCGACCTTTCCTTGTCTTCAATCGCCGAGGCACAAGCATTGGATGATGAGCTTCCACGAGTTCGATCATCTACATCCCTCCGACTAGAGCAAGTTAGCTTTCCCGACCACGACGTCACGCTCTGGTGCGATGTTTCACACAACTGTACTCGCATTTATGTTCCTTCAGATCTGCGTCGTGCTGTTTTTGGATACCCTGCACTCAATCTGCCATCCAGGCGTACGAGCTACGCAACACCTGGTCACAGAACGCTATGTCTGGCCGCGCATACGCGCTGACATTCGTGACTGGGTTCGCACTTGCACAACGTGTCAGCGTATCAAGGTACAACGGCACACCAAGCCTCCATGGGGAAAATTCCCGCTCCCTGATGCACGGTTCGACAACATTCATCTGGACATCGTCGGACCTTTGCCACCATGCCGTGGATATACGTATTTGCTTACATGTATTGATAGGTACACAAGGTGGCCTGAAGCAGCTCCAATGCCTGACATCACGGCGGAGACAGTTGCTCGTACTTTTCTGTCTACCTGGATTAGCCGTTTCGGTGTGCCATCAACGGTGACTACTGATAGAGGCAGACAGTTTGAGTCCGCACTTTTCACCTCTGTGACATCTCTTCTGGGTTGTGCGCGCATTCGCACCACTGCGTATCATCCTGCATCGAATGGCATCGTAGAGAGACTACATCGTCATGAAAGCAGCACTCGCCTCTCAGCCCCATGCCGAAGATTGGGTATCGCACCTCCCCATCGTACTGCTCGGCCTTCGGTCAACGCTGCGACCAGAACTTTCCTGCTCTGTAGCCGAGATGGTTTATGGCTGCACACTCCGTTTGCCGGGTGACCTCGTCAATCCCGTAACTACGCAGTGTGTTTCGGATCCATCATCTTTCGTCCAGCGTCTGCGGGTCTATATGCAAAACTTACGCCCATCACCAACTTCGGCTCACACGACTAAGCACGACGTTTTTCTGCCGTCAAACCTACAGACATCCTCACACGTTTTCGTTCGTGTTGACGCGCCTCGTCGTGCTCTTCAGCCTCGCTATGATGGTCCTTTTCCAGTCATAAAACGTTCCGAACATCACTTTACAATCCTGCGCAATGGGCGCGAAGACACAGTAACAATTGAAAGGATCAAGCCGGCACCCACTATCAACAGCTCCGTATGACAACCTCTCCAAGTGCCAATGGCCACTTGTCCGCAGGGGGGCCCACCTGTGGCGTACTTTTCTTCTTCTTCTGGCGCATAACAACTTGGCACGTGAACTGGTAGTAGGGTTCTGCTAGAGAAGGAAGAAGAAGTAGTTCCGAGAATGGCGTGCACGTACAATAAACCACTCTGCGTTTTCTAAACCGTGCTTCAGAGTGCTACATTGTTATCTCTTCCGTGAAGAGCGCCACGGTTTCATTTGGCAGCTGCATACGTGTTTCCAGCAGATCTTCGGCCCTCTCGATGCGGACGACTCTTGTGAAGGTGTCCAGGAATGCGGGGCGAAAGAGGTCCCAGGTTGTGAGTCTCGCTTCTCGGTTCTCGAACCATGTCCGAGCGGAATCTTGCAGGGCGAAATAAACGTGCCGCAACTTGTCATCGTCGGTCCAGTTATTGAAAAGGGCGACGCGGTCGAACTTTTCGAGCCAGCTCTCCGGGTCTTCGAGTGATGAGGCCCGGAAGGTGGGTGGCTCCCTGGGTTGATGTAGTGGGATCGGTGTAGGGGCCGCTGGGGCGGTCATCGTTCCGGTCGAGGTCGATGTCGTCGTCTTGGGCTGCCTGGTGGTTTCGGGATGTGGCCCGTACTCTGGCTGGAGCCCCTTCTGCTGCGGCTAGATCGAGGATCAGGGTTGTCCTTTGCGTCGTTTTCTTCGCGCCTTGGGCTAGGGTCAGCGCCTCGCGGGGGGCGTCCGGAGCATGGACGAAGCAGCACCTCCACCAGATGTCACGTGGTTGTGACGTCGACGAAGGCAGCAGGCGACGTGTCCAAGATGAAACTGTTTATTAGGCCGATCTTGTGGCCGGTAAACGAAAAAGTAAGATTACAGCAACACAGGCTGGCACTGATAGCGGCGAACAGAGCGTCGGCCGTCGATCAAACTGATCATCGTTGGAGCGCGCCGGCTTTTATACATCATGCGTCGAACATTCTAGCCTTATCACTGGTCGTCGCACAAGCTGTGGAATAATCTTGAGCGTTCGCGTGCTGTGCGCAATGTCAAGAAAACGATCTACTACAAACGTGAAGCTTCTCGAACACTGAGGCGCGATCTGCGCCAAGCGTTGCTCACAGTCTTTGCGGGGTTAAACAGAGCCCTTCAAAATAACATTCGTGGCAATATCGGATTGTAGGATATATCAAACTAATTCCCATATTTTTACAAGTGCGATATACGCGGGTTTGACTGTAGTAACAAGACTACTCAGGAGTCATGGGCAAATATCCGGACTATGAGGGATCTTGTGGCAAGATCTACAAGCAGTATAAGCGATTCGGGTAGCATACGTCGTAAGAAGGCCCAGTCCAAGACAGTAAAACGGAGTGGAATGGTGTGGCACTGTAAAACGGAGTGCAACGTGTCTTACTGTGGTGCCTATTCGAGCAGTACATATTCCAGTGTCCAGTGGTACTACTGCGCAAGGTTTTAGTTGTAGCAGGCTTAAAAAGATTCTTCAACGTTACGCCAATAATTGCTGTCAAACGAACACCGTCCACAGGTACGTGAAGCAAGTTCTTGTTCGTAGCAAGCGGTAGTGGGGCGCCTGGGCATGACAAAAATTAACACACCGCTTTGTCCAGGACCTGCATGGTTTAGGTTTCCGTCTGCCACTGTGCATTGTTGGTCGGCGGGCCGTATCGGCGTGGTTGAGGTGACTTCGATCGAACGGAGGCGTCCGAAATAGGGTACACTCAATTGGGTGATTAATGGCGAGGGCCCTTAAACTAAGAGCGAGAGGTATAGGACAATGATATGAAGCGCGGAAACGCCCGAGTGATGGCATTTAACTCCGACTCGGTGACAGCGGAGGCATATAGGCTGCCAGAGCTTATTCAGCGAAATATCTATTCAGCGAGATGGTGGCAACTGCAAGAGGTAAATGCTATTCGTGGCGTTCTACGGTCATGAGCATCGGTCTGGCATCCCCTTGGATCATGGTGCGGGCAATAGAAAAACCACTTTTGCGGTCAATAATGCTGTTATCCAGTCTCAAGAAAGAAACACGCCGTCGAAGTACAAAAATAACTTGTAAGTAGAAGACGTTGCGGCTCCCATACGGGGGCCTTGTTCGCAATTCGGCGTCTTCCTTTTACCTTCGACAATGAGCATTCCTGATCAGATGAGTTTTCGTTGAACTGTTGATTTCATGGTGTCGAGAATTTGCCACACTGTTGCCTATAAACGGAGGTCATTGGGACTGGCATGGCGAGGTTGTCATGGTTGAAACTAGGTCGAATGTGCAGCCTCAATCTCTCAACGAACTATTTCTTTCACGTTTTCTCACGTTTTCAAGAAGGAAGGATAATGTGGCAGCAATATTTGCCTAGGACGATTTCGCAGGTATAACACCGCACCCTTTAGCCTGTAGTAGCACAGCTATTTGGCCTAGTTGGAAGTAGTTCATTCATGAGAAGCGCTAACGAAACACGGGGACTAAGAAAAGATACACACAGTTGTTAGAAAGCGCTTGTCCTGTGTGTATCTTTTCTTAGTCCCCATGTTTCGTTCGCGCTTCTCAAGAATGATCCCTTTGGCCATCTGAAAGCGATGACATTCTTCAACAACGACAAAAATGGCGGACACATTTTTGCAAATTTGGACAGAAAACATCATATGCAATCCCAATGAGGAAGTGACCCACTGGGTCAACTTCGGTCGTTTTCTCAATTTTTTCGGCAAAATGCGAACACAGTCCGCAAGACATACGATTCAGTAGATGAGGGTACATAATTAGAAGCTCCTATCGCGCGGCCTCTTGCTGACCTGAAGGGTTCCAAAAACGCCGCGAAGCGCCTGTTTTAAAGAAGCACCGCCGCTCGGTCTCAAAGTTCAGGAAGCACAGCCTGCTTTTCCGACGAAATAGAATAATGAGTATTAACGCATGGCCTCACTGGTTTCCCGGGTCAACATGTCCGGTGCTACCGCACTAGTAATAATCATCAAAATCATCTCGGGAGAACAACGTTCCGAAGTGCCGCAGATTAGAAAGCGTGACATTTGTTATGATTGGAGTCGCAGGTGCAGATGAAAACACCGTGTCGTCACCGGAATCCACACGGAAAACTCAGTGATCCAGCCAACGCAGAGCTCCGCGGCGAAAATAGGGAACCTTCTACTTCCACCAAAATTATGCGCGAATGAAGCGGCTACTACGCCGGAGACTGTTAAGGCGCCGTTTGCAATAATATCTGGGGTTTTACATCCCAAAACCGTGATATGATTATGAGAGACGCCGTAGTGAAGTGCTCCCGAAATTTAGACCATCTGGTGTTGTTTAAAGTGCACCGACATGGCACGATACGCGGGCCTCTACCATTTCGCCTACATCGAAATGTGACCGCTACTGCCGGAATCGAGCCCTCGACCTTCGGGTCAGGAGCCGAGTACCATAACCACTGCTCTACCGCGGTGGACTGCCGTCTAAAATAGCTCGCACATACGTTCTTTATAGCTCTCACATTTCCAAACAGTGCTGAGCACATTAGCTCAGTGCTCAAGCGAGGTCATTTCTCCAGCGTCTTCGTCGGGGGGTCGAGTGACATCTTCCCGGTGAAGAAATACAATCTGTGCGCAGCAATAGAGCAGCGACCGAGACGAATCGCCTCAGACGGCGCGCCGTAATGATCAAAGTTGTGCACTAACGCATGGCAAATGAATTAGCTTTAAATTAAAGTTTGTGTTCTTAACGCCGTTGGGAAAGCATGCGAGAAAAATTAACAAAAATACTCACACGAAAGGCCACATCATTTGGAATGGGAGGTTTCATAGACGGTAAGTAGCGATAGCAATTTCTCACAAAATGCTGAGTTGCACGAGCTAGGCTGGTGGCGTAAATGATGCCTGCAAAAATAAATATCATTATCCAATTACAATTGTATGAATTCAACAGAAAAAATTGACCGCGTATCTGCGTGCTTCGCAGCAAATGTCGTCGAAAGACTATAGTCCTCTGCCGACCGTACTACAATGTTTTGCCTTCCCTCAGACAGCGCCTCCTCTATGATGAATCGGCCGCATCTGGCTGGCATTGATAAAATAGAGGAGGCGCTGCGTGAGATATGGACGCCATCCGGCAGTGGCGTCGAGAAACATGAGCTTGGGCAGAACCCAGGGCCACTGCAAGCGGCAGCACCATATCATCGGCCGAGGGCTTTTTCGTGCACAGCGTGGTAGTTCGTGCATAGTGTCGCATATTCAGCGCAGCCTAAGAAACACTAGGATCTTTAGAATTACGTATCTATATATTTTCTTATAAAGGGACATACCATCTACTCTCCGTATTCATGTTGCGCCTCAGATATGCGTAATTTTTGCTTTTTGATCGACAATGTTCACAAGTATGAACCCAAACGCCTGTTCAAGACGGCTGGGCGTTCAGCAAGTGGTTAAACTTTGGCCGGGTAGCTGAATCGGGTGACAGAGAGACAGACAGACAGACAGACAGACAGACAGACAGACAGACAGACAGACAGACCACAATTTCTGCGATGAAGTATCCCAAGAAAGACTATCGTCTTAAAAAAAACTTCTCCATCTCCCGCTAGAGGGAGCCATGTGTGGATGGACAGTCCAGCAGAAAAGTCGGAGCACGTGATAATGGCCGGGGACTCTAATTTAGCTAGATGCGCAGAAGCAGTCAAGGAAAGGGTGAAAGGCGACAAACGAGTTTTAATAGGGACGTTCCCGCGACATAGACTGGGACCAGTGATGAGACAAGCCAGCGCAAAACTCGCAGCTAAAGCTAATGGACGTAACCTCGTGATAATTGCGGGAGGTCGAAACGACGTCTTGAATGAAGAATCAGCCGAACTAGCGACCACATTGGCGAAAGGGGTCGATGACATGCGCGCCATTTACCCTCAGGTGCAGATAGTGGTATGCACAATACCGGAGGTACCGGTGCGTGACGGCAACCTGCACAGAGCGGTTGTCGACGCAAACAAAGAGATATCGCAGATGAGTCGAGAGAAAGGCATCGAGGTAGTGGAAATAAACAGAGAGGTGCACAGGTGGGGTTGTTTTCCAGGAGACAGAATTCACTTCTATAGGAGGCTTGGTCATGAGGTGGGTTGGCGACTTGCAGGACGCGCAGTAGCTTTTCTGGGGGGGCACGCGGGCCCTTCGGTGTCTAGGGTAGCGTGTAATGAGGACAACAACCAGGGGGGACTCTTTGATAGGTAATATAGCGAAAAACCAGAGAAAAGGTAAAAGAAGGGAGAAGGCGCATGTTGCAATTGGTTACATTGACATGCAGGTGGCAGAAAAACTTCCCCATCTCCCGCTATAGGGAACCATATGCGGATGCGAAGCAGCCGGGAGATAATTAGCTTGAGCTGGAGGAACGTCGCCGCTCTCGTTTCACGGCAGCAGTCCTGGGCGTTCATCGCGGCGCTGCACAGGAGAGAGAATGAGGCGCGCGTGTTCCGTCATTTTCATACCGCGTTGCCCCCCGGCGGGGTATACAGCTGTCGCACCACCTGTCGTGCGCGCCACTCCGTAGAAGATTCCTAGAGGAGAGAACGGGGGTAACCATAGGAGAGGAGAGGGGACGTGCATGTGCTGTGGGGATGTGGGACGCGGGCACCGCTCCGTAGAGTAGATTATCCCTAGAGTAGAGAAAGGGGGTGAGCGTAGGAGAGGATAGGGCGAGAGGACGCGCATGCGCTGTGGGAGGTGTGGAACGCGGGCGCCGCTCCGTAGAGTAGAGGATTCCTAGAGGAGAGAAAGGGGGTGAGCGTAGGAGAGGAGTGAGAGAGGGGGGAGGGGACGCGCATGCGCTGTGGTGGTGTGGGACGCTGGACGCGGGAAGGAGGAACGGACTAAGCCCCCTCCAAACACATGCAAGATCAAGGAATGGGGTCAACCTGGGCGACAGACCCGACCTGCCTAGCCATCATTGCTAAGCAGCCTATCTGTTCTCTCTGGCCATGACTCTGATCACTGTGATAGTGGTTGACGGCCTTCATATTACTACAGTATTCTGGTTCGCATAATGGGTGCTTCCCTACTTCATGAAAGTGGCCGGACGCCGGACGCGGGAGGGACGCGGGACGGACATGGGAGGGACGGACATAGCCCCCGAGCATAAGGTGCTTCGCATCTAAAAGGGCAAAATGATTAGAGATTGAGGGACAGTTCAACAAGGAACAGATAGGTGTTCATGCGGTTACAGAAACACACCTTAGAGACTTGGAAGAGCCACCACATATTGACAATTATATTTGGGAAGGATGCAACAGGATCATATCAGAAAGGAGAGGTGGGGGGTGTTGGAATGCTAATTCATAGCAGAGCAAATTGGGATAGAGTGAAGCAAACGTGTTCAGAGCACCTATCGGTTTCGGGCAGAGTAGGTGGAAAGAAAACGTGGCTAGGTGTAGCTTACTTGCGGGCGGGGAATAACTGCAGAGATAAGAATCTGGAGATAGTGAAACGCATAAGCACCGATATTAAAGAATTTGGTCATGATGCCGAAATAATCCTTCTAGGGGACATGAATGCTCACATTCATGACCTTGACGGATATTCAGACACTAATGGCAAGTTATTGCTTAGATCTCTGCGAGCAACATAGTCTTGAAATAGTCAACGCGGGGCCTAAGTGTGAGGGACAGATCACGTGGGAAGTCGGAAACAGGCAATCGAGTATTGATTATTGTCTCATGACAGAAGGAGCCTTCATTGATTACGAGAAAGCATTTGATTCGGTGGAGACATCAGCAGGCATGCAGGCACTGCGGAATCAGGGCATCGACGAAGCCTACATAAACATAGTGGAAGAAATCTACAGCGGATCCACAGCCACCATAGTCCTCCATAAAGACAGTGACAGAATCCCAATAAAGGGTGTAAGGCAGGGCGACACGATCTCTCCAATGCTATTCACCGCGTGTTTACAGGAGGTTTTCAGGGCCCTAGATTGGGAAGAGTTCGGGGATAAGAGTTAATGGAGAGTATCTTAGTAATCTGTGATTCGCTGATGACATTGCATTGATGAGTAACTCAGGGGACGAATTACAGCTCATGATTAGTGAACTGGACACGGAAAGCAGAAGAGTAGGTCTGAAAATGAATATGCATAAAACTAAAGTACTCTGCAACAGTCTCGGCAGAGAACAGCGCTTTGCGATAGGTGGCGAGGCACTGGATGTTGTAACTTAGGACAGGTAGTAACCGCGCAGCCGAACCATGAGAGTGAAATAACTAGAAGAATAATGGTGGCGTGGAGCACATTCGGCAAGCATTCTGAAATCATGAACGGTAGTCTGCCGAGTATATAACAGCTGCATCTTACCGGTACTCACCTACGGAGTAGAAACCTGGAGGCTGACAAAGAGGGTTCAACTTAAATTGAGGACGACGCAGCGAGCGATGGAAAGGAAAATGTTAGGTGTACCCTTAAGAGACACGAGGAGAGCAGAGTGGATCAGGGAACAAACGGGGGTTAAGGATATCATAGTTGAAATCAAGAGAAGAAATGGACATGGGCCGGACACGTAGTGTGTAGGCAGGATAACCGCTGGTCAATAAGCGTAACTGACTGGATTCCAAGAGAAGGCGAACGTGTGAGAGGTTGACAGAAAATTAGGTGGGCAGATGAGATTAAGAAGTTTGCAGGTATAAAGTGGCAGCAGAAAGCACAGGACCGGGTTGAGTGGCGGAGAATGGGAGAGCCCTTTGCCCTGCAGTGGGCGTGGTCAGGCTGATGATGATGATGATGACAGAAGGAATCTATGACAAACATAGAGAGATTAGAATAGACGAGGAAGGCATTAAAAGCTTGGGTAGTGATCGTAAACGCATAACATTACAAATTGCAGTAAAGTAGAGAGGTGGGCGAGTTGGAAATGATGCATTGTAAAACCTTTTCAGCGTGAACAGGACGGAGCACACGAAGAGGACACAATACGAGCGCTGTTTTTTTTTTCACGTGACATCAAAGAATTCGTTGAGCTTACTTATTTCACAATCTAGTAGACAAACAGATGCTTCAGGTGCACAGTCATCCCCCCGTGTCTTTAATAAAATACGCTTGTGCAAGTTCCCGTGCTCTTCTGCCTTTATGTTTCACCAAAATGACAGTGTTGTCGAAATATGGTTTACACCCACATGCCCTACAATGTGTCGAAAAGTGTGACGTCGGCGTTCCTTTTAGGGCATTATTATGCTGGCGGAGTCTTTCATTGATGCATTTACCAGACTGGCCAATATACACCTTTCCGCAGGAGAGGGGAATCCTATACACCACACCAACGGAGCAGGGAACAGCAGGACTGCGATGCTTCACCATGCAACCAGCCCCTACACTTCCTCTTGCCCTCCCTTGAATCGCGGCACAAGCTTTACCAACTTTTTGGTTGGAAGAAAAGACAACCTCGACGTCAAAACTCTTAGCTATCTTCTTAAACCGATGAGACAGCCGGTGCACGTAAGGCATGACAGCATATTTTATGGGCTTATCGTCTGGTTCAACGGTTACAACCTGGCGGGATTTACACCTTCTTGATTAGTCTATCCGATGCTGACACAAGAACGTGCGCTGGGAACCCAGCATTTTTTAGTCGATCAACTTGCTGCTGAAAGCTAACCTGACATTTGTGAATGCAGGACTTCCTGAGGGTAGGCTGTAATGAATTAGTAGCAATGACATTCTTAACAATCTTAGAATGACCGGATGGGTAACAAAGCAGGGATTTCTTGGAACGCGGGGAGAAACACCAGCAAACCTGATCACATTGCAAAAAGAAACGAAGGTCCAAAAACTGCAAACAATTATTGTTCGGTAATTCACAGGTGAAATTCAGCCCAAACGCCTTCTCCTTAAATTAGCTTCATGAGATTAATGTGGTGAAAAGGGCCGCAGTCTTTCCGAAAAAGAATAAGAAAGTCATCAACGTAGCAAGAGATTCTTACCACCAGATCACGCACTTCACATTCTACAAGCTGATCAACATTACCCAGAAAAATATCGCTCAAAACTGGAGCCGCCCTATAGCCAATACACACTCCAGACTTCTGTATAAAGAGGCGTCCTTCCCACGTTACAAAGGTTGACTTCAAGTAGAAGCTCACTAGCTCCAGGAAGGCCTCAACAGAAACGAGGCAGCTATTAACAAATGCAAGTTCATCATTATCTTCGGAGATGCAGGATTTAACAGACTTCATCAACTGGTTATGAGAGAGAGAATAAAACAAATCCTGTGCATCCAGACTAAAAGCTTCGCAAGTTACGGGGTTACTATTAGATAAAAACTCAACAACAACACCTGAGTTAGACACTCTAAAAGGGTCTATGACACGCCGAGTAGAAAGATGCTTCAGCAGGTAACCAGACACCTTGTGTTGCCACTAACCATTACAAATGGGATATAAAACTGACAATAAGAACCTAGAATCAAACTTTGGCAGCTCGTATTTAAATGACAAACAAATAACAAATATAGCCGCAAGAGTCGAGGAAGAAGCAAACAAACTACCAGGCAAAGACTGGAAGTATAGTGAGCTCCTACATGTAATCACGAAAGAAAAGAAAAAGAGAAGAAAACTATTTGTTGGCAAGGAAAGAGAAAGCCAAAAAGTTTGTGGAACAAAGAAATCCGGGATGCGATCGAGAAGCGACGTGAGGCGTCACGGGAGCACAGACAGGCAAAAAAGGAGAAGCGGCCACAGGACGAAGTCAACCAAATATGGGAAATATATTTAGAGCAAACATCCATTGTGCAGAAATTAGTCGAGGCAAAAATTAAAGGCGAAAGTGAACGCTGGACGACAGAGATTCGCGAAAAGAAGAAGGCCGTACCTTAGGATATTTTGGAGCCACCTAAAAGCGCTAGGTAGGAAGTCTGCCACAATGCAACAACATATGGTAGATAAAGGAGGAAATCAATTGGAAGTGTATGAAGCGTTAGGTTACATCCGAAAGGTAACAGCCGATTTCGTTTAAAAAGGTCGCCCAGGGGATTCCCCCGGCGAGTAAAAGTATGCAAAAAAGTACAACCGAGAAAGATGTAGTGCTTGAGAATTTCAATTGGAAGAAGGCCGAAGAAAAATTCCTAAGCGAACTACTACTACTCCGGGCTTAGATGGGGTTCCCGTCAGCCTCATTAACGAACTAGGACATATCACTAAAGAAGCACTGCTGAAAGCCGTAGAAAAGTGCTTACCGGAGAGGGAAATATCCAGACAGTTGGCGAAAAAGTAGAATAAACTTAATCTATAAAGGCAGGGGAGAAAAGGATAACATTCACTCGTATAGACCACTAACCATTACATCGGTGGTATACAACTTGGCGATGCAGGCAGTAAAATTAAAAATAGAAACGTGGGTAGAGCAAAATGATGTTTAGGGAGAACTTCAGAATGGATTCCGAATCGACAGGCGGTTAGACGATAACCTGTTTGTTCTTACTCAGTGCATAGAAATATCAAAAATAGAAAACAGGCCCTTATGCATAGCTTATCTAGACATCACTGGGGCGTATGACAAAGTTAATCAGGAAATTTTGTGGGATATATTGAAGGAAGTGCGCATAGGTGACGACTGTATACAGCTTCTGAGGGAAATATACCGGAGAAAATACAGTTTGTGTAGAATGGGAAGGAATAAGCAGCAAGGACAGCGTTGACATTAGCAAGGGGCTGAGACAGGGATGTCCATTGCCCCCGCTGTTATTCATGCTGTACATGGCGAGGATGGAAAAAGCGCTAGAAGGTAGCAACATTGGATTTAATCTGTCACACAAACAGGCCGACGCGATGGTTGAGCAGAAGCTTCCAGGTTTATTTTATGCTGACGATATTGTCTTATTTGCGGAAAGTCAAGACGTCATACAGCGGCAGGCAGATATATGCGGAAGGGAAGGCGAGGCTCTAGGACTAGGATTTAGTGCAACAAAATGTGGATTGATGATATTCAATGATCACGAAGACCATGCGGTCTTAATACAGGGCCAAAAAATACCGAGGGTAAGCGAGTACAAGTACCTCGGAGTGTGGGTAAATGAGGGGGGATAGATATATGGAGGTACAAGAGAAAGCATCGGTAAGCAAAGGGAAAGAGGAATGCTGCAATTATGAAGCACAGAGCGTTATAGGGGATACGATACGTGCGAGGTGCTTCGAGGGCTGTGGAAGGGTGTGGTGGTTCCGGGGCTTACATTTGGGAACTCAGTGGTGTGCATGAAGTCACAGGTGCAATCAGGAATGGGTGTAAATCAAAGGACTGTGGGACGCCTCGTGTTGGGCGCTCACGGGAAGACGACAAACGAGGCTGTAAAGGGTGATATGGGATGGACAGGCTTTGAAGTGAGGGAAGCTCAGAGCAAAATGAGATTTGCAGAGAGGCTGAGGAAAATGAAGGAGAGTAGATGGGCAGGGAAGGTTTTCAGGTATTTGTATAGAAAAAGCCGGCAGATCCCACGCATTGTGGGAATCCATGTAATGCGAAGCAGCCAGGAAGGAGCAAACCATGCTTTACATAATTTGCATGTTAGGACCTGTCATTTATGTCCGTCATACAGTCACGTCGCGCAATACCAATTTTGGTATATCAAGCTAGCGAACTGGACGTAAGCGCACCATGAGCGTGGCATGTAAATGGCGTTGTAGATGACATGCATGCCAAGATTTTCATGTTACCACCTGCCACTTATGTTCGTGATACAAGTCATGTCACTCAATCCCAAATTTGGTGTATATCAAGCTAACGAAATGGCTGCGAGCGCGCCATGAGCGTAGCATGCAAGTCATGTCGCACATGACATGTCATGATTTCCATATTACCACTTGTCATTTATGTTCGTCATACAGTCACATCACTCACTACCAAGTTTGGTGTATATCAAGCTAACGAAACGCCCGCGTTCGCGCCATGAGCGTGGCATGCAAGTCATGTCGCACATGACATGTCATGATTTCCATATTGCCACTTGTCATTTATGTTCGTCATACAGTCACATCACTCAATACCAAGTTTGGTGTATATCAAGCTAACGAAACGGCCGCGAGCGCGTCATGATCGTGGCATGTAAATCATACTTTTCATGGCATGTTAGTCATGATTTTCATGACATTGACCAGCCATTTATGTTCGTCATACAGTCAAGTTATGCCATACCAAATTTGGTATAAATCGCATTAACCATACGGCCAGGAGGGCACAAAGTCGTAAGGTGGCTAGATAGATAGATAGATAGATAGATAGATAGATAGATAGATAGATAGATAGATAGATAGATAGATAGATAGATAGATAGATAGATACGCTCAAAGTCGCCGAAGTTCGCTAAGAAATGCTTCGCATTGAAAAGCGTTGACACGCAGTAGAGAAAAAGAACTAGGAGGCTCACTAGTAAATATACGGCTAGCAGTGTGGGCGACATCGCAACAAGGAGCATTAAGGCAAGGTCAGAGAGGCGGAGAGGACTTATTGGATGACAGCAATGGAAAAAAAACCGGGTCCCAGTAACTACCGAAAAGGAAAAAAAACGAAATATGAGGGAAAGGTTTTATAGTAATCCAAGGGGAAAAGCTTTACTGTTTGAAGCAAGGTCGGGTTGCCTTAGAACGCGTAGTTATAAAGCGAGATTCAGTAACGAAGAACAATGTACATGCTGTGGGGGGAACTCAGGAAACGATGGAACATGTACTGATTGAATGTGGCGATATCGACACAGACATACGTGTGGGACACGAGCTTACATAAAGCCTTGGGTTTTAGGGACAAGCAATGGAAAGCTGAACACGTCCGCGATAGAAATATAAAGTATTTGGTGGCAGAAAAGTAGAGATAAAGGACAAAAATAATGAATGGGGAAAAATAAGTTCATTCTGCCTTAACAGGCAGAGAGATGGACCGTGAATTTATATTTTTCTTTGCTATCATAACATAGATTTAATCAATGTAGATAGGGCATTTGGCCAACATAAAAAAAAAGTTTTTTTTTCGAGCCTGGCGGCAGACATGTCACCGCCCCATTATAAAGGGGACGATCATAGCATCCATCCATCCATCCATCCAAGCAGCGGGGAGATGGTTAGCTTGAGCGGGAGAAACGTCGCCGCTCTCGTTTCGCGACAGCGGCCTGGGCGCTCATCGCGGCACTGAACAGGAGAGAGAGAATGAGGCGCGCGCGCTCCGTCATTTTCATACCGCGGAACTACCGTGGCGCCCCCCAGCGGAGTATGCAGCTGTCGCGCCACCTGTCGTGCGACAGCTGCATACTCCGCTGGGGGGCGCCACGGTAGTTCCGCGGTATGAAAATGACTACGGCAGCCTTGAGGAGAGAACGGGGGGACCGTACGAGAGGAGAGAGAGGGGGGAGGGGACGCGCATGTGCTGTGGGGCGCGGGAGCCGCTCCGTAGAGTAGAGGATTCCTAGAGGAGAGAAAGGGGGTGAGCGTAGGAGAGGAGGGAGTGATGGAGGGGACGCGCATGCGCTGTAGGGGTGTAGGAAGCGGGCGCCGCTCCGTAGAGTAGAGGATTCCAAGAGGAGAGAAAGGGGGTGAGCATAGAAGAGGAGAGAGGGGACGCGCATCTGCTGCAGGGGCGTGGGATGCGGGAAGGAGGGACGGACTAAGCTCCCCGAAAGAACATGCAAGCAAGATCAAGGAATGAAGTCAACCTGGGCGACAGACACCACCTGCCTAGCCATTGCTAAGCAGCCCTCTGTGCCCTCGGCCATGACTGTGGTGACTGTGTTGGTGGTTGATGGCCTTATTGTACTACAGTGTTCTGGTTCGTGTAGTGGGTGCTTCCCTAATTCATGAAAGTGGCCGGACGCGGGACGGACAAAGTCCCGAGCATAAGATGCTTCGCATCTAACACAAACGGCTGAGTGAGACAGAGATCAGCCGTCTATAACGTGAATTTGCTGGGATGACAGCGTTGAAAAAGCGCTTACAAGCGCGCCATTATTCTCGCATTGTTTTCTTGAGGGATGTAAATATTTTGATTGCAAATTCAGGAGCTTGAGTGCTGAAGAATTTAATAGCACTAGCTAAACGGCAGAATGTAGTGACAGGTGTCGTTTAGGGAATAAGAATTGAGGAATTGAGAAATAGGAAAAAGTCTGCACAGCTGACATCATACCTCTATCAGGACTTTATCAATTCACTCTTAGAAAAAATCGAGTAAACAGTTACTAAACGCATATACGTATTTACTTCTTTCGAGCGCATTTTACTACCTTGGCGTCATCCCTTTACTAGACAGCAGCTAGAAAAGCTTGTAACTTTTGCCGCTGCTAACCAGAGAACGTTTCTGGGTGCTTTTTAATTGGGTGACTACTAAGCCACTTACGTAGCCGTGTCTTTCCTAGATGCCGGAGTGTATTTTGCCGCAATCATGACAGTCTTTAGTAAAATTTTGGCAAACTTTAATTTTGTTGATTGCCTTGGAATAAAAGTGTCGTGCTACGTGTGGCACACATATAAGCCAATATAAGGGCTCGCGATAATGTGTAGACAATATCAATTATTCTTCTAAATTCCATGGTTTCTAACCAGTACATGATTTGCTTTCACAAAGTAAAGGCATAAATAACCTTCAAGCTGCTATCTAGAGTAGATATCTGCTAAGTAGAAGTCTTCATATTCTGTGGGTGGGTTTGCGTATGTGTTCTCAAGAAAAACTTGACATTGGGCTAGTTGGTTAAACATGCTGAATTTGCTTGCGCGAACTTTACAAAAAATAACTGTGCTCATGTGTTTATTACGTGTTCCCTTCTCTGTCTGCAGTTACTTTTTGTAAAGTTCGCGCAAGGAAATTCAGTATGTGTTTTCGTTTGTGATCCGTTCATGCCTCTATGCATGTTGCTGCGATGGCAATTGCATGAAGTAATTAGCTGTTAATAATTATTGTACGAAGACAGTGCGTTTTTTATCCTATATGTACTTTTGTCCAGCAGCAGTGCCCAAAGCGACCGGACGCCTAAAATACTTCTCCAATTCTTTGCAGGTAAGCAAAAGGAAATTTCCACGTGTACGCTTTGGCAGCACGCTATAACAAAACCGCCCTTCGTCGACGCATGGCCTGCAACGCATCGACAACTGGCATCTTGACGCACCTCGGCTGATTGATGGAACAGGATATCATGAAGTCCGCGCAGAAGGCGGTCAGCTGATTCTCGGCTGGCTTTATAAGCGCTGGAATCCTCGTCTCCTGCATAAAGCGACCAGACGCCTAAAACACATCTGCAATTCTTTGCAGGTAAGGAAGAGGTATCCTTGTGCAACGCCTCCTCTATTTTATTCAATGCCAGTGCAAACGCTCGCCCCTCAATGGGAGCCGCCGGTCCGCCTTAGTTCAGGGAGTGGTCGTGATGCGACGCCACATGTTGGGTAGGGCTGCTTGCGTCAAACGTGCGTCCGAGCGCTGTCGCACGGAGATGCGTTAGACGCGTTTTGCCTCTCCAATATCATGCGTCTGTCCGATTTGTTCCTTCTTGCTGCTTCTTTGTAGCTCGAAGCAATGCCGCCGCCGCCTCAGAGCGCTCGTGAGGCGCCTCTTAAAGGCAGCGCATGCACTGCAGCGTCGCAGTGACACGTCCCCATTGGTTGCCCGCATAGCGGCACGAACGGAGACACGCTATCTCAAAACACCGTGTCTCTTACAGAGCCAGCGTGACAGCCAACATAGTGAACACGAGGGATGCAAGACGCCGCCCCACGGATCTGCACACGACTGAACAAAAATTACTTTATATAATTTCCGTCGTGAGGCACTGCATCACGGGTGCTCTCCCCCATGAACGCAAAGCAAACGCGAAGGCTAGGCGACGGGTGAGAGTAGGAAAGGGTTAGAGGAGAGGGTGCTGAACGGCTGGAAGGGGCGCATTTGGCTGGTATTGATAAAATAGAGGAGGCGTTGCCTTGTGCTACTTTCCTTGCTTTCTTGCACTGTTGCCGGACAAACATTTTCTGATTTGAAATTTGTGTGAGGAAGTTGCCATCATATGTTTGGGTGACAAGAAAGAAATCGGAACTTTAATCTCTGATTTTCAACGAGAAGTACGTGCCGAGATAAGGTAGCTAAAAGAAAGTCTGAAATTCTACTGCGATACATGCGATGAAGTAAAGGGAATACGAACAGATATCAAGGCACTGGGAGCAGAAATAAAAGCACTTTTTTTCTCAGAACGAAAGCTAACAGCCGAGAGCCATCGGCTTGAAAAGAAATTTTAAGAACTTGAGCAATATGAAAGAAGCAACAAACTTGAGATAAAAGGTGCATCAGAGAAACTTGACTCAACTATTGTCGTGAAAGACAGGTCAGCTCGCGGGCGAGCGAATATCTGACAATGACATCGGCATCTGTCACAGGTTGTCGACGGCAAAAAGGAATGAACGTTGTTGTCCGGCTCATCTCACGCAACAAACGCGATGCGTTGCTCGCAAAAGCAAAGAAACGGAGGAAGTGTCGTGTGTCAAAGAAACAGCACGGGAAGTGTCATGTCTGTTAACGAGAGAAGAAGCAGCTTGGCGCAGCCATAGCCAAAGAGAAATCTGCAAAATGAAAATTTATATGGTCTAGTGGAGGAAAAAGTTTTGCGCGCTAAGATGAAAGTCGGATGTAATCCAGATAACAAGAACCATTGATCTAGATCTCATTAGGTAAAGGACGGAGAATGGAAAGAGAAAAAAAAATGAGCTTTTTTCTGATAAGAGTTTTTCTGAGTTCAATAATCATTTTCGCGCCCACATCTAAGAAGCATGAGACACCAACAAGCCCGCATCGCTGCCCTCGTCCTTTACCGTACTACATCAAAACATAAGAAGAACTAGGAACAAGCACGAAGCGTTTGATGTATTTATGAGTTCCCTTCATGCAGACACCGATGCAATATTGTTTACAGAGACATGGCCGTGTAATACTGACATGTCTCCCGCGTTCACTAATTATATTGTAGCACGCCTGGATTGCACAGGAAGAGGTGGAATGTTGGCTATATACCTCCAGCTGCGATGTTGTTTTCAAATGCTTCATGATATGTCTGTGAGTAATGGTGGCATAGAGTGCCTAGCAGTAGAAACAATTTTTTTTTACTGGCCGTGGTATACGACCCCAACTGACTACAAGCGACATTTTCTCAGTCATTTGGAACAACTCTTGCATTGTTTCAGTGAGATTAAGAAACCGTATGTTACGATGGGTGATGTGAATATCAATATGATGAGCGAATATGTGTATGCGCTTGATTTGAAAAACCTTGTAGCATCATACGGATGTCAAAATGCCATTATAGAGTCTGCCCGTATTACCCACACTAGCTCCACGTCACTTGACGTCTGTATAACAAGCCTAAATAGTTGCGATTACAGTGCAGGCATACTGTGATCAGACCTAAGTGACCACCTACCTATCTACATTTCTACACAAACCCTGCCGCATGAAGATGAACGCCCCAATCTCGGACGGTAAAGCTGTATCATTGACAAATCACTGCTTAAACTCGTTTAATTGATTGAACATGCTGACTGGTCACCTGTGTATGTTCAATGCAAACCAGATAGCACATATGTTACTTTTCTAGTTATCTTCCTTGAGTGCTACAATATTGCTTTTCCGACAGAACAGATCTGAACACGAAAGGGTAAGAACAGGAAGCCATGAATAAACAGCGACCTCTTGAAAGGAATCAAGCAGAAACACACGCTTTTTCGCAGATTTCTTGCTACTAGAGATACTGCAATACTGCGTGAATCCAAGCACTTCCACAACAAGCTAAATAGTGACACCAGGTAGGCTAAACTTGACTACTATGAAGTCATCTTCTTTCAGAAGGACCGAAATGTGGGCTAGTTGGTAATTCATCTTTTTTGTTCACTGAACCGGAAGCGCGGGCAGAGACAACGGACGCAGAAAGGATCACACAACACGAGCGCTCACTAACAACTGATTTATTTTGACGCTGGAAAGACACATTTATACATACAAGTACGCATGTCAATAAGATTATGCCGACAGCACGAGCAGCATACGAAGCGCTTTATCGAGGCACTTGTCTATGAATTATCCATGAAGCTAAAGTCACACTCATGCAGTGACAATGAAGGGGTGGCTAACACACTTATATGTATTTCTGGAAATGTGATACGCTTCGGAAATTTCGCGCGTATTTTGAAGATGATGCCGGAACAAAACACTTGTCTTTTCGAACTCCGGTTGGCATTTGCACCAAGCGCAATGCAACGCCAAATTGGAATATGGGGTATTCCTCAGGGAAGCATACCTTCGTATGCTGCTCATGCTGTCGGCGTAATCTTATTGACATGCGTACTTGCATGTATAAATGTGTCTTTCTAGCGTCAAAATAAATCAGTTGTTAGTGAGCGCTCGTGTTGTGTGATTCTTTCTGCGTCCGTTGACTGTGCCCGCGCTTCCGGTTCAGTGAAGAAAAAAGATGAATTACCAACTAGCCCACCTTTCGATCCTTCTGCAATGTATTTCTATTACGCAGGTCTCTTTTAACTGTTTTAATCCTTCCCTTCAAGACCCCGCCATTTTGGCGTCGTGGATAGCTGTGTCTACGTGTCGGGCACGAGTAGCATCATGTCAGCTTCGTCAAGGAACTTGTCCGACAGATGTACAGATGCTTTTGGATGGATGAACCCATCATTTGGTTATTCCAAAAGGATTGCAAATGAGTTCTGCGGAATCCCGCAAGGTGGCGAAAGGGTTAAGAAAGGGAAAATAGACAACCACCCGTTTGTAGCATGAAGCCACAAGGAAATCCATACGGACTTCTCAGAAAGAAAAGCTTCTTGGTTGCCGAAAAATTTTTCGGCAACTTGTTCGTTTGCTAGTGTCTATATTAAAATCGCCGCACAGTACGACTTGTTTTTTTTTTCACTTGTAAACTGCTGTAAAGTATGTTCTAATTTCTCAAGAAACGGCTGAAGCTTCGTATCTGGTGGTCTGTACAAGACGCCCACGATTACGTTATTCTGTATCTCAACGAACAGCATCTCTAGCTCTCCTAAATGTGTTTCCGTAAATTTTTCTAGTTTTTTAAAGGTTATACGGGATGATATGTACAGCGCCACACCGCCGCCTCGTGATTTTGATTGTCTAGCAAGAGACAAAAATTGATAACCAGTAATGTTTATGAATTCGCCATCCTTCAGCCATGTCTCAGATAGTGCTATGACATCATATTTCACACTTTGTCGACTGATTAGTGCTATCATTTCGTCATAGTTTTGGTTCAGACTTCTTACGTTGCAGTGCAAGAGGCGTAGGGTCATGGAGCTGTCATATTCAATCGTATTAGGCGCAATCGTGCCCATGAGCACGCAGTTACTTACAGTAGAAGTATTCAATCAAACTAGACAATCTTGGACAGGTCCGCACAAGAAGCTATGTGAATTACGTTAGCATTCTCTGCTTTCCTAGCCAGTATTTTGGACTGGGAAACCCACACGAACTTCCAGCCCTTTTCTTTCTTTCTGGCAATTGTCATGCCTAGCAATGCTTTGTTCTCTGGGCAAAGATGCTCGTTGACGTACACGGGACTGGTGCCGGGAAGGCCAATTTCATTGCTTGTGAACTTTTTCTTTTTTGCTGCTTGGAGCACCTTGTCCCGTGTGGCTCTAGATACAAATTTAACGACTATGTTCTTTTTTTTCTTTTTCCTTTGTGGGCACGCGATGCACTACGTCAATGTCACTCGGCGCGATCTGTGTTCCAACTTTGTCACCGATTCTCTGAACTACCTCGACCAGTTTCTCGTCTGGCAGTTGGGGAATACCTTTAATTTCCAGGTTATTGCTCCTGCTGTACTGCTTAAGTTCGGTAAGTTCTTTCTGTGTGGCAGAAAGTGCCTGTTCTAGTTCGACCTTTTCTTTCTTTAAGGTGGCATGCTCTTTCTTTAACACTGCTAGTTCTTCTTTCGTTGCGCGCATTTCTTCAAAGGTCGCATTCATATATTGCATGCTTTCTTTGAGGCTATCAATTTCTTTCTTCTGATTTGCATTCACGTCACACACATATCGAAAGAGTTCTTTGATCGTAGTGGGCAACTTTTCACCCATCGTGAACAGCGAGCGATCCAAACTTAAGGCGTGCAGAAGTACGAAAAGAACGCTACACACCTGCAAGTATTTGTGAAAGCGGTTGAGCTTTTTGTCGAGGCGTGGTTGCCTGGATCGCTCGCTGTTCTAACGAGGATGGTATGGCGCTTGTAGAATTTATAGGCTCCGGCCCTAGCTGGCGGTGGTCAGCGCAGGCGCAGATGTCTGTTGGACGTGTGCTGACGTAGGTGATGTCTGATGCCGAGGGTTCCAGGAGAAGCACTCGTTCACGGCAGCTTACGCCTGATGCGGTGCGATCCTCTGTTCCTCGGCCGGTGTCTTGACGGGGTGCCAATCTGCAAGTATTTGTGAAAGCGGTTGAGCTTTTTGTCGAGGCGTGGTTGCCTGGATCGCTCGCTGTTCTAACGAGGATGGTATGGCGCTTGTAGAATTTATAGGCTCCGGCCCTAGCTGGCGGTGGTCAGCGCAGGCGCAGATGTCTGTTGGACGTGTGCTGACGTAGGTGATGTCTGATGCCGAGGGTTTCAGGAGAAGCACTCGTTCACGGCAGCTTACGCCTGATGCGGTGCGATCCTCTGTGTGCTCATGCGATCGTGTGCTCATGCGATCACTCCCCGAAGACATCGCTATTCTCTACCGGCAACGCATGAAGGAGACCGAGACGAACAACGGGGCTACTCCAAGGTCACGGCAAGAAGAGGTGCGTGACGTGATGAAGTTTCTGCAGATACAGATCGAGAGTACAGAAGAGAGCTCCCATTCGAGGTGCCTGCAAAGATCCGGCCCAACGGGACACGAGCGAAGCCATCCTCGCTTACAACCGCCGGTACCATCAGCTTTAGCGCTGGCCGCAGGATCTGCAACGAACAGCCATGCGTGCTGCGTACTATGCGGCCACCGTGACCACTCCGTAAAAGACTGCCAGACCACCATGACAGCTGACGAGATTCGTGGTCGACTTATCGAGAGGAACTGCTGCTTCAAATGTGCCAGAGAAGGGCATACCGCACGACAGTGTCGCAACGCCGCGTGGCTAAAGTGCAAGCACTGCGCGAAACGCCATCTCACCGTACTTTGCGAAATATGGAAACCGCAAAACCGCGCGATTGCCACCAGCAGTGACACCACGAAAACCGACAGCGTGTCAGTGACCACCAGTGCTCCCGCAAGCAGTTCTACGCCGCCATCGCCAGCTGTTCTAATGCAAATGGCCACAGTATGGGCGTTGGGAAGGCACGATTCCGTGCTGGTTCGTATACTGCTTGACACTGGCAGTCAAAGAACATTTATCAGACGCGACTTGTCCACGAGCCTCGATCGACCTTCCGTAGGCACAGAAGACCTGTCTTTGCTGACATTTGGAAGTTCCAAACGTTCCCGCACTCACCGATACCGAACCGTGCAACTCAAGCTGCAGAGTCGTTTCGATGCGCAAGAAATCACGATGGACGCTCTGGAGGTGCCAGAAGTCTGCACAGTGAAGACGCCAGCTATCGGGCAAGGTCTGCTGATGCAGTTGCACGAGCGCAAGATGCTTATTGCCGATGAACAGCGGATCGGACATCGACCGACTCAAACCATCAGTGTCATCATTGGATTGGACAACTACTGGCGTATAGTGACGGGGAGAATCGAACGCCTGAGTAGCGACCTATGCGCCGTTGAGACGATTTTTGGTTGGCTGGTGCAAGGCATCTACCAAGTAGACACCGCTAACGACTTGCATCAAGGAAACTACAGCACATCGGCCCTATTCCTTTCGTGTGAGCGTCATAGCCAAGCCGCATCGTGCATGGCTGACCCGACAGAGATGTGGCGACTCGATGCGATAGGTATCACCGACCCTCCGGAAGCCACCGGCGCTTGGGACCAAGAATCATTGAGTCTGTTCAGACAGTACGTGCACAAGGATGCTGGGCGGTATGTGGTTCCTCTGATGATAAAGTACCAGGGACGACTGGGCTGCGCAAACCGAAGTGTCGCAGAAAACCGACTCAAACGACAACTTCAGCGCTTCAAAGGACAGCGGAAGCTGTTGGACGAGTATGACCGCGCCATCCGTGAGTACTTCACAGAAGGTCACGCCGAACGTGTCGACACTTCTTCAGAGCCAGGAGCGACCGTTTATTACCTTCCGCACCATGCCGTGGTCCGTCGTGAGGCTATCACTACAAAGATACGTGTAGTGTTCGACGCTTCTTCCCACGAACGCGGCGAGTCATCACTCAACGATATCTTAGACAAGGGGGTCAAACTTGGTGCCGAACTCTTGCAACTACTGGTGCACTTCCGAGTGAACCCAGTTATTCTGACAGCGGACATCCGGAAGGCTTTTCTACAAATTTCCATCCCAGAAGAAGACCGCGACGCTCTTCGCTTCTTGTGGGTCAACCGAATCACTGACGAAGAGGGGATACCACCTTCTATCATCGAATGGCGCATGACTCGCGTGCCCTTTGGAGCGTCATCAAGCCCTTTCCTTCTGGCTGCTACTTTGCAACACCACTTGAAACGTGGAAGAAGACTGAGCCAGTAACAGCTGCACGCCTACAGACAGCATTCTACGTAGACGACCTCGTCATAGGAGCTTCCACCGACGAAGAGGCTCTCGGAATCTACCGCGCTGCACTGACTATTTTAGCAGACGCAGGTATGGAGCTGAGAAAGTGGTGCTCCAATTCAAGCTTTCTTTGTCGCCAATTCCTCAAGGACAACAGCTCGATTGACAATATTGGAGAAACCAGAGAAACGACGAAGTTGCTCGGCATAGTGTGGGACTGCAATGATGACAACATCGTGATCAGCCCCAGTGCCGTTTCCGCGTACGTCTCAGCGCACTCAGCCACGAAACGCACCATTCTACAATCATTCGCTAGACTCTACGATCCGTTAGGACTCATTGCACCGTTCGTCATTCGAGCAAAATTATTGTTCCAACAACTGTGGCGAATGAACTCACCGTGGGACGAACCGTTACCGAAAGACATTGAGAGGCAGTGGGAAAGTTGGACCTCGGAATTACCGACGCTATCCTCGCTGCGAATTCCACGCTGCGCTGTTTGTTCCACTCCTCGGAACGTTCAACCGTTTGAACTTCACCTGTTCTGCGATGCAAGCCCACTGGCATACGGCGTAGCTGTCTACACGCGCTACAAGACCAAAGGGGAAACCTACAAGGTTCAGCTGCTCATGAGTAAGAGCAGGGTCGCACCGCTCAAGACTACCACGCTGCCACGTCTAGAGCTGCTTGCGTGCTTGTTGGCTGCCAGGCTGTGGAACTACCTACGAGGAATTGCAGAAACAGCGAATTGCCAGAGTTTTTTCTGGAGCGACTCGTCGATAGCCATACAGTGGATTGCGGCTGACGCCAAACGATGGGAGACTTTCGTGAGGAACCGTGTTCTTGAAATACAACGTCTCACTTCGGGGTATTCTTGGAGACACTGTGCCAGCAACGATAATCCGGCGGATTTCCTCACGCGTGGAGTCGCAGTCGAGGCATTGATGAACAAGCCACTATGGTGGACCGGTCCTTCGTGGTTGTCGCAGCATCATTTTCAATGGCCTTCGAAGATTTCGTCCACACCATCAACAGAGGCTACTCATAGAGAGACCAGTGAAGTGACATCAGCGTGCCCCGCCGCAGTGGTGATACCCCCCTGCGCCCCCATGCGAGCCTCTGCTTGAAGTTTCAAACTATGAACGTCGTTCCCGGTTACTCCGAGTTACTGCTTGGATCAGGAGGTTCCACCGGAACGCCTCGTCGAAGGAGCCATCTTCAACAGGACCACTGACGGCTTCGGAGTTGAACGAGGCAGAGATGTATTGGTTGAAGTTGGTCCAACGCACCGCCTTCGCAAGCGAAATTATGGCACTGGAAAAAGGACTGAGAGTTCCCAAGTCATCCAGTGTGCTCAGTTTACAACCGTTTCTCGACCGTGACCTACTGCTTCGTGTAGGAGGCAGGCTTCAGCAGCTTGACGACACAGAGAATCTGAAGCATCCGATCTTGCTTCCTGCTGATCACCGATTCACCCATCTCTTGGTTGACGCAGCGCACAAACGACTGCTGCATGCTGGAATTCAGCTCACCCTCCTAGATCTTCGTGAGCGCTTTTGGATAATCAAAGGCCGCCGTATTGTGAAGAGCGTTATAAAAGCGTGCTTACCATGCCGGCGACGCTGCCTACATCCCGAAACAGCCCCGGTAGCACCCCTGCCAAAGGAAAGAATTAGTGAGGCAACACCGTTTGAGGTGGTGGGAATTGATTTCTGTGGACCACTCTATTGCCGTGATGAATTAGCCTCGACAAAGAAGGTGTACATCGTTGTCTTTTCTTGTGCTGTGACCAGGGCAGTACACCTGGAAATGACCACAGATTTGACAGCCCGAGCATTTTTACTCGCTTTCAAACGCTTCGCAGCACGACGTGGAATACCTGCGATTGTGTACTCTGACAATGCGAAAGCCTTTCATTGTAGTGCCAAGCATCTGTGCTCCCCTCTTCGAAGACGACGTTCAGAACTACGCCAGTGCTCACAGAATCCAGTGGCGCTTCATAGTTGAATGTGCGCCGTGGTGGGGAGGCTTTTGGGAACGCGTCATTCGCACTATTAAGGAGGCACTCAAGCGTTGCCTCAGACGCAGCAGCTTGCGTTACAACGAGCTGCTCACCGTGCTAGCGGAAGTCGAAGCGGCAGTTAATTGTCGTCCGCTCACATACTTAGAGGATGATGTCTCATCAACAGACGCTCTGACACCATCCCACTTTTTAGTCGGCAAGCGTCTCGTCACTTTGCCCACGGAACGAAAAAACCTTGCCCTCAATGCCGCTGAGTCCGACCTTCGAAGACGAGCGCGGCATCAGGATCATCTGCTGCGGAACCTGTGGAAGCGTTGGAAGAAGGAATATCTTCTGTTTCTGCGCGCTGCTCACCACAGCAAGCCTACGCCGTCATCCAACGTAAAACCCGACGATCTTGTCCTGGTGGAAGATTTCAATACGCCGCCTCTCACGTGGAAGACGGGTCGTGTCGTTAAGGCGTTTCCGGGAAAAGACGGTATTGCGCGCTCTTTTCTGATACGGCTGCCAAACGGTCATCAAGTCCGACGTCCTGTGCAGCGACTATACCTCCTGGAGGCGCACTCATGCAACGCGACCGCGGGAGTGTGATGAAAACTAAAGAGGACGATGCGGCGCAGAGCGCGTGCAGCGCGGGCGTGGGACAGCGCCGCTAGAAGAAGAAGAAAAGGAAACAGTTCCATCAATAAACAGTAACCGAAGGCACGTCAGTCTCTCTGTCTTCTACAATATATATATATATATATATATATATATATATTGTGAGCATTATTCATACCCTTCGTCTTCTCACCAGTACATACTCATAATCACCTCTCTGGCCTGGGTTGTGGGGCAGAGACTCGACGAATAAAAGAAGTGTCTTGCGGCCTAAACGTTGCCTTACAAGTGGTGGAGGTGCGGGGTATCGATTCCCGTACCTCTTCGCCGGGAAACTGAACAGTGCAGCTTCAGGAGGGAAAGCTGCATATTACGGCCTGCTTCAAACTCCTCCGGAACGCCCCACAAACGTACTTTCAGTGAGTGTTGAGGGTATATGGACTGAAGCCTTGGGGGACACGGGTGCATTGCTTTCAGTTATTCGTGTCGACTTGTGTTCCCGCTTGCGAAAATTGAAGACACATATGATGGCCCTCCCCTTCGCTGTGCTAATGCGGTTTTTGTTCGACCCTCTGGTGTTTGCACAGCGCGAGTTTTTATTGAGGGCATCCTTCATCACATACAGTTTCTCGTTCTGTCCTCGTGTACTAACGCGCTCATTTTAGGGTGGGACTCTCTCCTCAGCTTCGGCCGTGGTATCTTGCCGTCAAAGAGTCATTCACATGACAGATACTGCGTCTTCGCCTGGTAACGATGCTCACAGCCAGCGCTTCGTCACAGCTGATGACTGTTTCATTCCTCCAGGTAGTGAGCATATTCTGACATTGACATCCGATAACATCATTACTGGGGATGTGTTCCTAGCACCGCCCGGACGCTATATTTCTGGCGGGCTTACCATTGCTCCTAGCGTGGTGCGGTTTCGCGATGGCAGAGCATTGGCTACGGCAGTTAACCCTACTTCTTTGCCTGTTGCGCTGCCCCAGGGCACCGCTGTGGCTTGGTTTACAGACACCGAACCACTTTCTTTGGTGCCACTTCACGCAGAATCGCCATCTTCCTCCGCGAGTACTGATGATCATGCTACAACGGCTCCTTTAACGGCTACAATAAATCCCGATCTCACGTCAGCGCAAAAGCAAGAACTTTTAGGTGTACTCCAAAAACACAGCGCTGCATTTGATGTCAATTCAAAGCTCCTGGGCTGCACTTCCGTTGCCGTGCATCGCATTGAAACTGAAGGCGATACAATTGTACGCCGCCGCCCATATCGAGTGTCTTCCGCTGAGCGGAAAATCATCGAGGAGAACGTTGCTGATATGCTCAAACGAGACGTCATCCGGCCTTTGTCCAGCTCTTTGTCATCACCTGTAGTGTTGGTCCGGAAGAAGGACGGTTCGGTGAGATTCTGCGTCGATTATCGAGCGCTTAATAAGATCACGCGCAAAGACGTCTACCCGATGCCACGAATAGACGACGCACTTCACACTCTCCAAGGCGCTGAATTTTTCTCCAGCCTCGATCTTCGGTCTGGGTATTGGCAAATACCTATGCGCGAAGCGGACAAGGATAAGACCGCCTTTGCAACACCAGACGGGCTGTATGAATTCAACGTCATGCCTTTCGGTTTATGTAATGGCCCTGCCACGTTTGAACGCATGATAGACACAGTTTACGCGACCTTAAGTGGAAAACCTGTCTTTGTTATCTAGATGACATCGTCATTTTTTCTTCCAGTTTTCGTCAGCATCTTGAGCGTTTGGACGAAGTTTTGACTTGTATTTCCAACGCTGGATTTCAGCTGAACACAAAGAAATGCGATTTTGCCAAGAAGAACATCAAAGTGTCAGGTCACCTTGTCAGCAAAGATGGCGTTCGTCCGGATCCTGACAAGCTTACTGCCGTCATCAGCTTCCCCTCGCGCAGAAAATCAGAAACACCTACGAAGTTTCCTAGGCCTGGCGTCCTACTTCCGCCGCTTCATTAGCCATTTTGCTGCCATCGCGTCGCCACTGCACAAGCTGCTGACATCAGGATCTGCCTTCACTTGGAACGACGACTGCGAGCGTGCCTTTCAAGCCCTCAAGCATGCCTTAACAGCCGACCTCCTTCTGTGTCGCTTCGACGAGAACGCGCCTACCTGTTTGTACACGGATGCCAGCGGCCATGGCATTGGTGCAGTTATTCTACAGCGGGATGGCACTTCACAAAAGAGAGTTATTGCGTATGCTAGTCGTACTCTCACAGCCGCCGAGCAAAACTACTCGATAACAGAGCAGGATTGCCTTGCTGTCGTTTGGGCCATACAAAAATTTCGACCATACCTTTACGGACGCCACTTCACAGTAACTACAGATCATCATGCCTTATGCTGGCTATCGCCTCTGAAAAACTTGCCTGGTCGCCTGGGTCGTTGGGTGCTCCGTCTGCAAGAGTACGATTTTGACGTCATCTACAAGTCTGGCAAGAAACACCAAGACGCCGACGCTCTCTCTTGCTGCCCTCTGCCACTGTCATCGTCGAGAACGTCTGCTCATTGCTCGTCACGTGGTCAAGACACTGACTCACCCCTCACTTTATCCCACCTAGCGCTTACCAACCCACTGGCTTCTAATCACTACGCCCACTTAGCCAGTCGCCAGCGTGATGATCCATATAAGTGGTAGATCGCCTCCTCCTAATGCCAGATTGCGCCGACAACTACGGCAATTTAAGCTCGACAACAATGTGCTCCATCGTTACGTTTACACTAGTGATGGACACCGCTGGGTTCCAGTCCTTCCACGTTCGCTACGTCACCAAATCCTCGAAGCCTTTCACGACGACCCGTGTGCAGGCCACTTGGGGTTCCACAAAACACACAACCGCACCAGGAGACGTTTCTTCTCGCCTGACATCTCTACCTTTGTGGCCAAGTACGTTGCATCTTGCCCTCTGTGTCAGCGGCGGAAGCGACCAACTTCGTGTCCTGCTGGCCTATTACAACCGATTCCGTGTCCCGAGACACCTTTCGCCATCGTTGGGATCGACCTAGTCGGACCTCTCCCCACCACGCTAGCAGGTCATCGTTGGATCGTACCAGCTGTCGATCATCTGACACGGTACGCAGAAACTGCTCCGTTACGTACAAGTTCTGCTTCAGACGTCGCCGATTTCTTTCTCAACGCTATTCTATTGCGCCACGGTGCACCTCGCGTCCTTCTGAGTGATCGTGGCAAGACCTTCCTATCTACCATCAAAACCTACTGAGAACTTGTGGCACAGTACATAAGACAACGTCAGCCTACCATCCTCAAACGAATGGGTTGACAGAGAGACTTCATCGCACCCTAGCAGATATGTTGTCGATGTACATTGGACCCAACCACGACAACTGGGATACAATTTTGCCTTTTGTTACGTTTGCCCATAACACCACTGTCCAACGAACTACTGGATACTCTCCATTCTACCTCGTGTACGGTCGATCTCCAGCATTCACAATCGACGTCTCTTTCTTAAACATTCCAACTCACGCCTCGGCAACCATTTCAGAGCAGTTCGTCTCAAGGCTTCAGGAATGTCGGCAACGAGCTCGCCTTAAGACAGAAGCCAGCCAGCAAGATCGCAAACAACGCTACGACAGCTCTCATCGCGACGTCTCCTTCAGCCCTGGGGATGAAGTGCTGCTTTGGACGCCCATTCGCTCTCCAGGATTGTGCGACAAGTTTCAGTCACGCTTCATCGGACCCTATTTAATAAGTGAACAAACATCACCCGTGAACTATCATGTCACTCCCGTCGAACCTTCTTCGGATCATGTTTTCGTGGTTCTGAGGTTGTTCATGTTTCGCGCCTGAAGCCGTTCGTTCGACGTCCCGTTTCCATCTAAGACGCGGCCGGGCTGGCCGCTAGGCCACGGGGGGGGAAATTAGTGTGAGCATTATTCATACCCTTCATCTTGTCACCAGTACATACTCATCATCACCTCTCTGGCCTGGATTGTGGGGCAGAGACTCGACGAATAAAAGTGTCATGCGGCCTAAACGTTGCCTTACAATATATATATATATATATATATATATATATATATATATATATATATATAAGAAGGAATTGTAAACTTAAGGGCTCGTTTGCTTTGTTAAACATAGTATTAATGAGAACTAACAAAGATGCCAAGGAAAGTATAGGGGAAGCTATTGGAAGTAACTGTAATGTAAATGTGAAGAAATGAAAGTGGACGAAAAGATAACTTGCCACCGGCAGGATCCGAACCTGCGACCTTCGAATAACGCGTCCGATGCTCTACCAATGAGCTACGGTGGCGGTCATCTCCCCCGTCCACTTTTATGGGGTATATATGTGTAGTTAAACGTGGGAGCGTCAGTCAGCGCGGCCTGTTGCCATTACGGCGAGTGTGGAACACTCTTTTTTGCCTGTAGGCGTCACGTAGTACGTGATCTTATTACGGGAGGGCAGCTGACTAGTAATCCCTCGCATACCACCTGAAGGCATCAAGTCTGCCAGAACGAGACCCTCGTTATGAATGAAGGAAGGAATTGTAAACTTAAGTGCTCGTTTGCTTTGTTAAACATAGTATTAAGGAGAACTAACAGACAAAGATGCCAAGGAAAGTATATATATATATATATATATATATATATATATATATATATATATATATATATAGGAAGCGACCGGGAGAACAATGTAGAAGAGCAAGACGGGCCCCGCCCCCTTCGGCAAAATGAAAACTCTCCGCCTATGGTTGAATACCTCAACAAATTGTGATGGGTCTGATGTAACAGCGGTTAGTGTTGATGTAGTAGACATATTATTCCTTGTCGCATGACAAGTTGCTAAACTGCGTCGAGCAATGCATTGTAGAAAACAATGACGAACTATCGTTCAGGAATTCCGCAGGAGTTTCTACTGAGTCTTTTTTAGAAATTTTGACGTTCTATCTGAAGTCCACATTCGTCGTATGGCTTGGAAACTTGTACATGCAGAAATGAGGTGCCTGTATAGGCTCCAGTGTGGCCCCTGCATTAAGCAACATTTTTCTAGGGAAGGTGGACACAGCCTTAAGCACTAAACTTCAGTCAAGTACAAAAATTTTCCGATACGTTGACGATTACTTGATTCTTGTCAAAAAAAGTTCAGCAGCGAACAATGACGGTATCATGGCGTGCTTTGAGAGTGAAGGCATGGGCCTCCGGTTTACTTCCGAGGTTCCAAAAGATAATAAATTGCAGTTTTTAGACATTTGCCTGTTTTTTTAGAAACAAGCATCTTTGCGGGCAATACAATCCCCGATCGACGAAACCTGTTCTAGACTATTCATCCGGTCATTCCAAGCTTGTGAAACGAGGAATTGTACTGTCATGCTTACGTTCATCCCTTGATAAAACCTGCCTCCATATGTTGCAAAATGGTTTCTCGCACAGTTAGGACGGTTATTAGCCGCTGGATACCCTACATATTTAATCGCATCGGTGTGTGATAGGCTTTTGCGGATGATAAAAAAATAGTGACAAACCTACATGTATTTCCTCAAGAT